>NDGM011186704.1:0-14246 GCA_002564305.1 Octomys mimax
GGTGTTCAGGGTCTCACTACTAGATCAGACTCCTAGTGATTCTCCTGTTTACAGCCTCCCAAGGGCAGGAATTACAGACATGCTACCACGCCCACTCTCAATTGCAGTGTCAGTGTGCCCTGGGGACAGAGCCAGCATAGCAGGCCCTGGGATATAACCCCTGGCCCCTGCACCTGTTTGCACGTGCTTTAATCTGCTGATCTATTTTGCCTGTCCAAAAAGTTGAGAAGGATTTTTTTGGCTGGCTTAGCCTACCTTAAGGGCGGATGTGGTAAGGCACTTGGGGCTGGGGATCGAACCCCAGTCCCCTGTGCCTGACTGGGTTTGCCTGGGCTGGCGCTTATACAACTCAGCTAACCCACAAGCACCCTGGGTTGCTACCTGGATGCTCTTTTTACTACAGTTACAAGTAGCACAGGCAGCCAGTGACCATGTATACTGCCAGGTGGAAAAGATCTATTTATGGTAGGAAAGAAAGAGGCAAACCTTTAAATGAGAGTGGCACAGAGGAGGTGGACAGACAAGAAGCACTGGTTCTTTTGGGATCCAGGTTTTAGGCCCTAGTTTATGAATCACCTCTGTATTTTTAAAAAATATATAAATTATATTAGTTGTACTACATGCTTGCAGTACATAATGACTGCATTTTTTTTTTTTTTTCAGTACCAGGGATCCAACTCAGGAGCTTATTCATGCCAGTCAGGCACTTATGCCACTGTGCTCTCTCCTGAGCTGACCAATTATAATCATTGTGAAGAGTCAATATGTACATAACACATTTTAGTTCTTTTTCATCCTTTTTCCCTGTATTCTTTCCTACTATATTCTCTCTCTCTCTCTCTCTCTCTCTCTCTCTCTCTCTCTGACTATATCTTTCTCCCTAGCCCTCACCGCTGCATTCTTTTTTAATTTTTTAAAGCTCTGCATTCTTTCTGATGAACTCCACCACCCACAGCAGACACACTCAGGTTTTCTGTTTAGACTCATTTGAATAGGCTTTCTGTCATTTGCAGGTAAGATGCCCCTAAGGAATACCATCCAGATATTCAAAACAGCAAAGAAGAGAAATCATTAAGAGTGGCATTTCATTCATTCAGGGTTTGTGACAATGACCTTCTCCATAACGGTTGGCAGCAAGACTCATGTACAGCAGGATGCTCAATTGTGTGGGGTGATATAGTCATAACTATGAAAACCATTACTGCTTCTAAGAAGGATTGTAACAGAAAAGGTGAAAATAAAAGTTATGGTGTGGGGAAGGTCCAATTAGAGGTAGGCCTTTGGGATTTTCAAAATCTTCTTACATGTTGTTAGACTATTGTTTTTACAATTTTGAAGGGATAAGTTCATTATATGTGAAGGCAGAGTTGAAGGGTGCATTGTAAATTCTGTTTTATCAAATTAATTTGGGGATTTTATGTGACATTTGATAATTAATATAAAAAGTACCAAGGCCTTGCTTTGCAGTGCGAGGCCTGGCACATTGCCATTCACATTTCTGTGTTGCGTGCTGCTTGCTCTTAGACTCTTTTTGTCTTTGCCAATGAACAAATAAAACTGGACTCTAAGGTAGGATAAAGAGAAGGCGCTCACACCCTGTGGGCTTCTGGTTGCCCTGAGGCCACCCCCCCACACACACACACACAAGGCTGTTTTACCTTGAAGCAGAGGTCTCTGCTGTGGTACCAGCTCCTCCTCTAGGACACAGGCCCCTAGGCCCCGGCTTCTAGGACCCTCCCCTGAAGCACAGAGACACAAGTTCAGAGAAGCACAGCTCCACAGGGCCCCTCCTTGGAGTTTTTCAGTTTTAATAGCTTTACCTTTTCTTTGTTCATTCAGTGCTGAGAGTGATAGATGCTTCCTGTAATTGCTACCTTAGAATTCTTTTTATAACCTTGCAATCACCCAGTGAATACCTTTATTCCTAGTTAATAATTCCTTACATTACATTCCTTGTATTAAAATTGGTGTGGCTTCTGCTTCTGATCTGTCCCTGATGGATAGTCTTTTGCTGTTCTTCCTAGCGCTATTCTACCAACTGTGCTTGTCCATGTCTCCTGGCATACAAGTACAAGATTGTCTAGACTATATATCTAGAGTTGAAGGAATGTGAACTCTCAAGTTTACAAAAAACTTCCTTCTCAGTACAGGTCATCCACTTGCATCTTACAACAGCATATAGGAGTTTCATGGGTCCCTCATCTGGCCAACATTTACTATTAGTGATCTTAGTTGGCCCATGTAATGGGCACAAAATGGTATTAGATTGTCATCCTAGGATTAGAGATACAGTCAGTTGTACAGCATTTGCCTAAACACACGAAAAGTACTGGATTTAATCCCCAGCCTCCCACCTCTCCAAAAAAGAACACACATTTTGGAGTAAGAATGTAGCTCAGTGGTAGTGTGTCTAAGATTGTCACCTTGATTTAATTTGCATGATCCTATTTAAATGCATGGCTGTTAACCTGAGTTTTAATTTCAGATCTACCATTCACTTATTTTTTGCTCTTAGATAAATTGTTCAGCTTCTCTGAGCCTCAAATACCTGATCTGTTAAAAGGGAATAATACTAGTATTCACACATAGGATCCTTGTATAGATTAAATGGAATAATACGTATAAGTCATTTTATTTAACACTCGGCACTGGAAAGGCTAATAAATGGCAGCTTGTTACTACTGCTGTGTGATTTAAGGGCTCATTTGTGAAAATGCCAATTACAAACAGGCTTGTTAGTGACCATCCTCTAGGAACTCTTGGTCCGGACATGCAATTCAGAGATGGCCTTGGTCACCCACACCCAATGCCCACCACTATCAACCTCCACTTCTTGCTTCCCACAGCTCAGCTCACAGACCAAAAGCCCCTGCCCATCCCCATCCATAGCCCAATGTTGAAAGTTAGGACACAGCCTCCAAGCGGTGCCTCTGGTGGGTATTTGAGCTTCTCCAAGATGCCAAGACTCCGAGACTGGAACGAGCATTCAGCTCCTGATCCCAGATCACAACAAGCTCACACTGAGCCCAGACGATGGGCACAGGAGGTGGGTATGGCAATAACATCTTAGGCTTGGATCTTAGAGGATCAAGTTAGAAATCATGCCCATGCTGGGAAGCCACTGAGCACCGTAAGAGAATGTCATCCTGTTCTCCAAAAGGGAAGGCCAAGATTTTCTCTGCTAAGGCAGCAAAAACACGAGTCCACCCCTTTGCCCAACATCCAGGAAAAAAAGGAAGCAGGGACACAGATGGCAAAGGGATTAATGAGATCAGGAGCTAAAAAATTTAGGAATGAGAAGAACAATTCAATATGTGAAGGCCAGAGTGAGTTAGGACAGAACTCACACTGTAACAGATGAGATCAGGCTTCATCCTGAGATGCACCCAACAGAGCATGTAATTGCTGTGTAACAAAATGCCCCAAATTTAAAACAACAATCATTTTATTATTGCAACAACCATTTACGTTTTTGGTGAATCCCATTTCCCATGGGTCTGGGGGCTGCCTGGGTTCAGCTCTCGCTTAGATTCTCAAGAAGCTGCAGTCGGATGGTACCTATCGCTCAATTTGTCTCTAAGGCTGATTTATTCACACAACTGGCTGTGACACTGTGACCTGGCTGTTGCCTGGGACCTTAGCTGAAGTTGTCAACTGGAACAACTTGGCGAGATCCCTCCAAGCACCTGGGCTTCCTCACACAGGTGACACAGTTTCTTTAACTCACACCCGCTTTTAAGTCTCTTGTCCTCTTTCTGCTTCTTTTCAGCTCCAGTCTCATTGCTAACAATTTTATTCTCCTGCTACTTTTTTTCCTGGACTGTCCAGGATTGAATCAAGGCTTCACATATACTAGGCAAGTGCTCTGCCACTGATCTATACTCCTGGCTTTCAATTTTAAATTTGACACAGTGTGTTGCCCAGGCTAGCCCTGAAATTTCGATCCTACTGCCTCCCAAGCAGCTGAGGTTACAAGCCTGCACTATTTTATGCCCAATTTCCTGCTGCTTCTTTAACTCGAAGTCCACAGAACAGGAATTCTGATCCATCAGCTCAGCTCTTGACATATGTACGCATGATAGGCTATTTACATAAAGTAGATTTATTTCTACTCCCCTCCTTCCTTTTCTGCACATGGATTATAAAATATAGTGGAGGTTGACACTTGCTACCTGGTTTTGGATCCTAGGCCTACTACGCATCAGCTCTGTGACCTTGAGCACATAACATACCTTTTCTGTGCTTTTCTGCAGCTTTAAAAAGTGAGGGTAATAAAAGAAATGACCTCACAAGGCGCTGAGCCAGTGCAGAGTCAATGTGTTCCCGGCACATACCAAGTGGTCAGTAAATCTTTGTTATTAATAATGACAGCTAACATTTTTTTTAGCTGTCAAAATACTGCAGTGTTTGTAGGCACAGCTTGAGTTATCACTGCTGGCATGCAAATCCCATATAGTTCAAATCCTACATTCCAAATCCCTGTGTTTAAATGCCTATGTTTGAATCTTATTCAGATTCCAAATTATTGCCCTTGAGCAAGTCATTAAACTCTCTGGACCTCAATTTGATTGTGTCTTAGGGCTGACGGTATTGCCTGCTCCTTGGGTTTACCGTGTGGAATAAATGAGTTATTAAGGTCCCTGTCAGAGAATAAGCTCTATATCAGCAGAGTGTAGTCTATTCTTTTGACTGTCAATCATCTGCTCTAACTTCTAGCGCTGTAAAAAGCGCTGTAAAAATCTTATTGTGCTCAACATCTCTGAAAGGATGATTATCTCCATTTTTTGGATGAAGAAACTGAGATTTAAGGGAGCAAAGTTGCCCAGAGTATTGGATGAGTAAAAATCAGGCATGACATTAAATTTCAGGCCATTCTCCTGTGTAAGCAGCGCTCTTGGCAGGACAGTGCTGCTCTTTGTTAGTGACAATGGAGAGAAGTGTGCTGCAGACAGGAGGTGGAGATGCCAGGCTCTGGTCAGCCTCAGCCCTCTTTGTGGAGGGATCTGGGCAAGGTGGTCTTTGAGTGTGTGAGTGGACCCTGGGATGAGAACTCTGGAGCCCTCCTAGGTGGGAGGCAGGCACAGAATGTAGTTTTCCTAGTACAGCACATCCTCCCGGCTCCCAGAAGATCCTAGGCCCTAGCTCATGGGGAGCATCTCTACCCTACTCTGCCACTTTGTCCTGTTTGCTCAAACTCTCCCAGACCACTTTCTTCTCCTGTCTCACTGGGCTGAAATTAGTGTTACTGGGCCAGCAGCAAGGTGTTCGCCAGGCTGAACTCCCTCTGGGAGCTCTCAAGAGGATCCACCCTCCCCCCGATTAGGATGACTGCAGCAGGCTGGTCTGACTTGTAAATATTCCCATTTGACAGAAGACAGACCCAAAGACTAATTGTCAAGAAAGCAAATGCACTCTGAGAACGAATGAAACTGACATTCAAAGTTGGACTTTTGTGTGTGTGTGTGTGTGTAACTAGGGATTGAACTCAGGCCCTTGCACTTGCCAGGGAAGTGCTTATTCTACTGAGCCATCACTTCAGCCCCAAAGTGGGCTTCTGACAAGCGTTTTTACCTCTTATTGTGTACCACAAAGATGTGAGATTGTGAGGGTAATTGCTTTACACTGTGGGGCGGGCGCCACCTAGTGTCCGTGTAAGTCATCCTCAGGAAATCCACTACGCAGTCTCTGTCCTAATGTGGGGGCATCCTTGTAGGAGGGCCGTGGAAGAGAATTCCTGATGTCAGAGAAAGCTGGTTTTAACTCACTGACTGAGTTATCTGGGACAAGTCAGTTCTCCTCCAACCCTCCACTTAGTCTTAACTAAAATGAAAATGAAGCCTCAGCAATGTGGAGAGGATCTTCAAGTGCCCCGCCATGCCTGTCAGCTGGGAATATCTAGAGGGGCATGGAAAGAAGCACTGTGTGCACTTCAACACATTTGGATGTGCTAAAACAAACAAACAAACAAAAATCAAACAAAACATTACTGTGCACGTGCTGTGTTTCAGGTGCTGTTCAGGGTGTGGAGATGTGACAATAAATAAAACAGACAATATTCATAGTTCCATGCAGTTCAAACTCTATCATCTCACTTTTTTTCATTAGTCACTCATTCATTTACAAATATGTTTCTGATACTACACGTGCCAGGAACCCCCTAAGCCACGGAAGTTTATCCAACCTTTCTGAAGTCTAGCGAGCAGAAGGGAGAGGCCTGAGCTGAAACAGATCCAACTGAAGCCTAAGGCTTACACAGTTTATTGTGCTCCTAAAGCGAAAGAATATAGCTGGGTATGGTGATGTATGTCTGTAATCCCAGGGGATAAAGGTGAGGCACTGAGGCAAGAGGTTCACAAGTTCAAGGGCCGCCTGGGCAACTTTACCAAAATGTTGCCTCAAAATAAAATGGAAAAGGTTAATGATATGGCTTAGTGGTAGAGTGCTTGCTTGGCATGTGCCAAGCCTTGTATTCAGTCCCCAGTCTGGAGGAGGGGGGATGCAGTCTCAAATACAGGATTAATTTAGGAAGAGAAAACTTTCAGAATTAGAAAAATAACACATTATGAAATTTTATGTATTTTTAATTTTTAAAAATGTATTTATCTATTTTAATTTAGGACAGTACAGAGTCTACAGGGTATATAGGGTCTCACTACCTAGATCAGACTCGTAGTGATCCTCCTGTTTTCAGCCTCCCAAGCGCTGGGATTACAGTTGCACACAGGATGCCCAGTCTCAAATGCTGTCTCAGCGTGCCCCAGGGACAGGGTTAGCACAGCACACTGGGGATCGACCCCGTGCCGCTGCGCTGTGCCCGCTATTTATTTATTTATTTGTTTGTTTATTTATTTATTTATTTATTTATTTATTTGGTACAGGGTCTAGCTATGCAACTTGGACTTGTAGCGATCCTCCCATCTAAGCCTCCCCAGCTCTGAGATTTCAGGTGTGCAGCATTGTGGTCAGCATGGCGGCACACAGTACCAGGGATCAAACCCAGGCAGGTGATTCAACCATCAAGCTGTCTCTCCAGTTCCCATATTATGAAATTTTGTTTATTTATTTATTTTGTATTTTAGAGAAGGGTCTACAGGGTGTTCAGGGTCTCACTACTACTTCGGATTTGTAGTGATCTGCCTGTTTATGGCCTCCCAAATGCTGGGATTACAGATGTGCGCAACCACGCCCAGTCTCAGTTGACTTCACAGCACGCCCCGGGGGCGGGCCAGCACCGCAGGCCGGGGGATGAAACCTCCGGCCCTGCGCCCGCTTGCAGGCGCTTTAATCCACTGAGCTATTTGGCCGGTTCTTGAAATTTTAAAAACTGGCAAATACCACAAACCTCATACAATCTGGAAATGGAGCACAACAGTTTACCAATAAACTGTGTGGTATGAGTCTCTAATAATTTTCTGTACATTTTTGTTGTATATTATTTATTTAGTCATAAGCCAATAGTTGTGATATTATTTTCTATAAAAAGACTAGGGAGATAATTCAATCCTTTTACCAGGTTGATTAACTTCTTAAGTGGGTATATTAAATAATTCTTTAACTTATAAAGCTTCATGCCATGTAAATTTTTAGGTTTATTATCAAATTGGGGGAAAAACCTCTTCATTTTTTATATACCACCTCTAATTCTTGCTCTGTAGTGATTAATTTTAAATATTGTTTGAGTTGACAATACACTAACCAATTTATTATTAGTAATATTTTAAGAGTTGTGTATTATATTGTAGTGATGTTTTATAAGTTCTATATTTTACTCATCAATTGTTAGTATTTCATATAAAACAGTATGAAAAATTAAACATTTCCTAATTCATTTATATAATTAATTGCTTTTAGATTATCAAATGATCCAGAGTTTATCCATCATTTTGTTTCGAAACATATCTGTTCCTCTTAATAAACTATCACTTTTGTTATGATCTACAGGACATTCCAGCTGTAAGTCCCAGAAATCACTAAAGCAAATATACCAAGTAAGACCTGACCCAATACAATGAGATCCTGCAATATGCATCCTCCTACATGGAGGCTGTAGCTTTTTATAGTACTACCATATGGTTGTGCTCTAGACACAAGACTGATATGTTCTGGCTTGTGCAGTTCCTGTGAGAGGGGAAGAAAAAATATGCAGTGCATTTGTATCTATATATGCTGTACCACTGGAGATTCCAGGGAAAACACGGCTTACACGAGCTTTGACGAGAACCATCCTTGAGAGCTTGTTTGGAGGTTCTAGCAGGGGAGCGCAGCTACTCGTATACCCTTGGCCGAGGAACAGTCCTCCTCTATCGGGGGTGGTCGTCCTCTGTGACTGATCACGTAGCTTCAGGAGGGACGCACATGGATCGTTGAGGGAGGAAGGGGACACCCATGTAGCCAGCCAGATCAGCTGAATCAACCCTGGTGATCAATGGGGTGACAGATGTCACAGCCAGATCACCCTCACATCAGATGAGAACCATCCTTTACTTACACTTAATATGTCTGATGACTGGAAGAATTTTCCATAAACTAGTTTGTAATTCTGTATGTTGTAAATGTTAAATAATTCTGTACATTGTAAAGCTTCACGAATGCAAATTTTTAGGATTATTATCAAATTGAGGGAAAATCTCTCCATTTTTTATATACAACTTCTCATTCTTACTATATAGTGATTAATTTCAAATTTCTTTGAGTTGACAATCCATTAACCAATTTATTATTGGTAATATTTTATGAATTGTATATTTTATTGTAGTGATGTTTTATAAGTTATGTTTTACTCATCCATTGTTATTTCATATTCATACATAGAAAGTATGTACTACTGAAGCTGGACAGTAGCATAAAATTTATGGCCCTACCTCCTCAGTCACATGTATGAGGGTGGATCAGCTTGCAGGCGCAGCCATCTTCCTGGAAGCCTTTCCTGTGCTTGAGGGGCCCGAGAGATGGCTCAGTAGAATAAGCGCTTGCCTGTGATTGAGATGGATAGCAAAGATTTAAGCATAAAAGGAAGTGATCCTGCACCACATAAATAGATCTCTCTAAACCTAAATTAAAAATAGACTTAACTCTGTCTTAGCTGCATCATTTAGGTACTCCATTGCTATTGTGATAGATGGAGTAGAAAGGGATATCAATGTCAAAGAATCACAGAAAACATCTTCTTCAAAATTTACAGAAACATGGTCATGAGAACACATTGGTATGTTTCTCCCAGCCTCTTGGATGGGTTCACACAAAGAGGGTTGCAAAACCGAAGATTATTATTCAAGTAAACACACCTATCTGAAATGAAGCTAAAATAGTAAGTATGAGGAAGACTAACTGGGACCTTGCAGTTATTGAATGGGTGTTTAAATTTTATTTTAAAACAACAGGAAGGCTTTAAAGGAGGAGGTGGGAAGTACTGTGATTTGATCCTTATTTTTTAAAGACTCCTCTGACTTCAATGTGGAGTGGGCTTTCAGGGGGCAAAAGATTTGAAAGAGCCACCTAGAAGGCTATTGGAGCTTTCCCAGGAGAGAGGTGGCTTGGGCTAGCATGGGATGGAATAGAGTAAAGAGATTAAAATCACTTTTGAAAGTGGAGTGGTGGGCTCGCTGACGGGTCAACATTAAAATAGACCAAGTGGCACCAAGTATGTCTCCCGGATGTCTCCCGGATGTCTGTGGTAGCCACTGTAACATCATCCTCTGAGATGGAAAACTGGGGGCTAGCCCTGAGTTTGAATCTTGTCTGTACCATTCCATAGACGACCTGTAACAGGATACTGTTTTGTCTAGACCCTTTCCCTGTCTCCCAGGAGGGAAGACTAATAACTACTTTGTGAAGTTGTTTAAAAAGTGAATGGGGAAGTCCATTAAAATGCCCAGCAAGCAGTCTGCACTTTCTCAATAACCTTAAGTTGGATATCATTAGTGTTCCAAGATTTATTAGTGGTGACTGCAAAGCTCAAGAGAACAAGCCAGCCTTGGATTCTTGTGCTCTGGTATGCTTTTTCTCAGATCTTAGCAACTGATTTCTGCCATTGAAAGCTGTGATATTCCAGGCTGGAAAATGTCTGCTGTCCCCAAAAGACTTGTCTTTTTAAAAACAGCAACAATAATAGCAAGATTTATTAAGTACATACTGTAGGCTCTGTACACGCTTCATGTCATTTCTTTCTTATAATATGCAGTGGCACAGGTACTTCTTTTAGCCTTTCCATTTTACAGATGAGAAAAACTGATAATAAGGGATTAAATAATTTTCCCAGGGATCTCTAGTTAGTAAATGAAAGTGACTGGACTGCATCATAAGGATGTTCGGAGGTTGAATGGGAAAATAACGTTTTACAGTGGAACACAGCTCTTGGTTTTTGTTCTCTGTCGGGCGTCCTAGGCTGTTACTAGCACGCTGGC
Organism: Octomys mimax; assembly: GCA_002564305.1. Classification (NCBI taxonomy): domain Eukaryota; kingdom Metazoa; phylum Chordata; class Mammalia; order Rodentia; family Octodontidae; genus Octomys; species Octomys mimax. Next base: position 10,404 of record NDGM011186704.1, read on the forward strand.
AGAACACCTGAGTGTGTGCCCTGGGAATGGGAGCCCCAACGCTTACAGGCCTGCCCCACCCACTGACTCCACCCAGCCACGCCCTAGCCCGAGCCACGCCCACAACCACGCCCCAAATATAGCCACGCCCCCAAATCGACACCGCCGTTCCCCTCTGCGCAACCTGGTGCGGCCTCTCCAAGCACTGTGGCCTCTGGGCGGTGCTGCAGTGCTATTTCACTTGCCTGACGCGCGCTCCGGCGACTCCTCACAGCCCTGGCTCTGGCGCCCGCCCTGGCTTCAGACCCTGAGCTGAAAGTAGGACTCAGCCTGGGAGGCGGGGCGAGCCTCCAGGGCACGGGGCGGGCTGGGTGACCGGACTGCGGGCCCCGTGCCTCAGCACGCGCCCCCCCCCCACACCCGCACCACAGGTTCCCTCAGCTGGCGGCGCCAGCCCGCAGGCCCCGCCTGAGGGATACCCCGGGGATCCCCGCGCGCGCCCCGGGGCCCGCCCCTCTGGCCTCAGTTTCCCTCTGAGGAGCTCAGCTGTGGAGGGAGCCCGTGGCGCTGAGGGCCGCCGCCCTGCCCTCAGCGTCCTCAGCCCAGCGAGCCCGCAGCGCCTCCGCTCCTCCCGCGCTCCTCCGCGCTCGCCCTCCTCCCGCGCTCGCCCTCCTCCCGCGCCCGCTGCCGCCCGCCGCGCGGCACCCCGGTTGCCCGTTCCGGCCTCGTGCCTTCTGCCTCGTCCTTGCTGGTATTGACAGGAGTGTGAGTGTGTGTTTTCTTTTTTATTTGCGATATTTGGAAACTGAACCTAGGACCTTCACACTTGGCTAAATCCCCAACTAACTTCCCTCCCTCGCTCTCTCTCTCCCTCTCTCAAAAGATAAATTGAATTATTCTAAGATACCAAAATAAGTTCGGAGTATAAAGGAGGAAAGTGGAGCCAATGTGAGGCGCAAGCCATCAAGCCATAAATATAAAAATCTAGCTGCCCCATGAGGGAATGCGGCTTGGTAAATTGCATAACCTTTAGTTTGGGCATGGTGATTTGATTCTTGCGGTGGAAATGGGCAGTAATCAAAGTTCACCTAAAGTTTTAATTATGTGGCTGGCTTTGTTTTTGTGTTCATTTTGGCTCAGTTCTTTTGTAGAATTTAAATAGAGGTTTCTATAGCGGCAGTGTAAAAGTACTTACATTTAAGCAATAATTTTATGCTTCTCTAGGGGTCAACCAGAGAATTATGAAACATCCCTCTTCATTTGTAGCTTCCTAATAAAGCCTTAAAATATCTTTAAGTGGTTCAGTTTAAAATCTTTTGTTTGTTTGTTTGTTTGTTTTTGGCAGAACCGGTGATTGAATTCAGGCCCTTGTGCTTGCCAGGCAAGCGCTTATTCTACTGAGCCATCTCCCCAGCCCCAAAAACTTCTGTTTTAAAATGCAGATTTTCTCTTACTATTCTTCAAAACATTTAAATTCGATTTTTGTCTCTTTTCTTGATCTTCTGACTCTTACTAGTTCCCTGGTTTTTCTTTTAGTTCTTGACTTTATAATCATGTGGAATTCTGTTATTTTAACCTCAAAAATTATTATATTAAATAAACCAGAGCATCTTGAAGAGAACAATGACATTCAGCACTTTGGATATAACTCAGTGATTCAATACTTCTCAAATTCTTAAATTCTTATTTCATACTTTTCCCTTTTTAAATTCTATTTCTGAGTCCTGTTTTTCAGTCTTTCTCTTTTATTTATTTGACTATAGTCAGTTAAAGAGACCACAAATCCTACATAGGATAAAATAAATAAAAAATGAGAGATTCTTTGTTAGGACCCATTTTTCCAGTCTGGTAGTACTCTGTTATTCATTTATGATTTTACAAAGATTTTTTTTTTTTTTGCAAGGAAGTACTTTGAATTGAATAATATATTGAATTAGGAGATAATCTGAATGTTATTTTTAAAAATTTAAAACTGTTGTCATGAAATAGTACTGAAAGGTTTTTATTATCAAGTATTTAAAATATTTTTGTGTTTTCTCTAGCTTATTAAATACAACTAAGGAATACAAGCAACATGTTCTACACTCATGTGCTTATGAGTAAGCGAGGGCCACTGGCCAAAATATGGCTTGCAGCTCACTGGGAGAAGAAACTCACAAAGGCCCATGTATTTGAATGTAATCTAGAGATAACCATAGAAAAAATTATTTCACCTAAGGTATGCTACTGATTAAAATGATAATTTGTATTGTTATAACTTCTGTAGATTAAAGGAATTTGTGTCATTAAATAAATTTCCAAGACAATTATACTTCTTAAATTATCTATTTTAATCCTTTGTAGCAATTATTGTCTAAATATAAATATATATTGGTTTCTGTTGGTCATTTGTTCATGTATGTATCATAAATGATTGGAGCCTGAGGAATAAAGGCTATTTTATATATATTTTGTAAACTTTTCTTGTTTTCTGTGTACATAGTAGGTGCCTAATTAATACTTCTAGAGAATGAATGAGGAGGGTAGATTGATTTGGGTTGTTTTTTTTTTTTTTTTTTCAGTGCTGAGTATTGAACTCAGGACCTTGCACTTGCCAGGCAAGCACTTATTCTACTGAGCTATCTCCCCTGCCCAAGGAGAATAGAAAGGAAGGACTGATTATACACTTAAAAAATAGCACATCATGGGCTGGAGAGATAGCTCAGTGGTTTAAGCATCTGCCTGGCAAGCACAAGGTCCTGAGTTCAATTCTTAGTGCAAAAGAAAAAAAATCATAAAATACTGTGTTAACCAGAGAACTATAAAATAGCTATTAGCATTTGCACTGAAATATTGTCAGTTTTTTTTTTCGGAACCGGGGAGTGAACTCAGGCCCTTGGGCTTGCCAGGCAAGTGCTTGCTTCTACTGAGCCATCTCCCCGGCCCCTCAATATTTTTATAGGTTAAATATTTATCTGCTTGAGAAAAGGATGAGTTATAATTGAAAGATCACTGTGTGAGAGGAACTGGCCTAGACTTATATTATTAATCCTTATTAATTTAGTTAATCCTTCTTAAAGATTCTTTGGCTTCTTTTACCTCCAGTATAGTAGTAGTTAGCATGGCCTTTTAAACTGACCAAATTTACCTATAATCCTTGCTTCATCACTTATCTGTTTTACTTTGAGCTTGCCATTTAATAAATCTGAGTGGTCAGATTTATTTTCTTCTGTGAATACAGGCTGTCGTCAAAGTTAAATACATTAATGTGTGGTAAGTTCTTAGGACAATGGCTGGTACAAGATAAATTGTAGCCATTTTTGTTAAACTGAAGCTCATGAAGGTTAAGTGACTCAGTCTCAGCATCCAATCTAAGGCTTGAATCCCAGTGTGCCTGACTGCAGAATTTATATTCTTAGGGCCGGCCAGATAGCTCAATGGACTAAAGCACCTGGTTAGGTAGGCACAGGGCCTGAAGTTCAATTCCCAGAATGCTGTGCCAGCCCTGACCCCAGGGCATGCTGAGAGGGCCATTGAGATTAGGCGTGGTGGCTCATGCCTGTACTCCCAGTGTTTGGGAGGCTGAAAACAGAAGGATCACTATGAGTCCCATCTGTGTAGTGAAACCCTGTAGACCCTGTATTAAAATACAAAAAAATAATAATTTATATTTTTCCTGCAATATTCATAATAGCAGATGTCACTTAAATGCCACATTAGATCATTTTTATGAAATAAGCAAATAATCATTTTACAAAGAAATAAAATTTAAGTGATTCAGAATATGAAATATCTGCTTTTTATTTTATTTTTTATTTTTGGCAGAACCGGGGACTGAACTCAGGCCCTTGTGCTTGCCAGGCAAGCACTTATTCTACTGAGCCA
>NDGM011186706.1:0-24608 GCA_002564305.1 Octomys mimax
GGAGTTCTGCTGAAGGGTTCCCTGCTGGGCCTGCAGCCTGGGTCGAATGAGGATCCGTGGCCCTGGGTCATCTCACTCACTAGCCAGGCCTGCGCTCTTGCCCTATTCAGGATCCTGCCGGCCAGGTCGTCTCACTCACTTGCTGGGCCTGAGCTCTGGGTCTGATCAGGATCTGGAGGGCCCCAAGTCATCTCACTCGCCGGGCCTGCGCTCTGGGTCTGTTCAGGATCCCGCGGTTCTGGGTGGTCTCTGGCTATGCTTTTTAAGTGATTAGGGATAGGGGAATATGGTCATATGTGCATTTTTAACAGGAAAGTTTTACAGCATTGATTTTATCCTATTTTTACATTTTCAAAGTGTTATAAATTAAAAGGAAAGTGCCCTTACATCTAACGTTTAGCTACGTAAAATATATTTTTCAGGACTTCCCAGTTAGCTCAGTTGTTTAAAGAGCCTGCTTGGGCAAACTCAATTCACCGCAGGGGACTGAGGTTCAATCTCCAACTACATAAGCCACACCAGACCTGCCCTCAATGCAGCCTGAGCTAGCAAAAAATAAATAAATAAATAAATAAAAATAATAATAAACAAAATATATTTTTCATTTAAGATAGTGTATTTAAAATTGAAAAAAAAATACTTAACAAAATTTGTTTTTGTAAAACTCCATGGAATAATGTATAGAAAACTATAGCCTTTCCTACATTTTGTTTCTAGTCAAAATATTAGGATTTTATAAGGTCAGAGCAACACAGAAATTGCATTGTCTTGTCTATTAAGTACTGGGATATTTTTGCTTTTCACAGTAGTATGTTATCATAATAGTGGCCATACAAGCTGAAACTGAAGATCAATAAGAAAAAATTGCTTTTCTTTTGAAACCTCAAAATATTTGCCAAAACATTAAAAATTGTTTTATTCTTTATTTTAAATTCATAGAAAAATGAAAACACAAAAATAGTCCTTTGAATATAAAGTATTAAGAACATTGAGAATTAAACTTTTATTTCCTTGTAAAAGTTTATCGGAGTAGTTTGAACAGTTGCCCTATCACAATGAGCATCTTTTCTGTGCATTGGCAAAATGTCACACTACTTTGTAAGTAATGATTTGTTCCAACATTTTATCCTTTGCACTTTGAACATCATGCAGTATCCTCAAATTCCGTTTACTGGAAATTTTTGTCACATTATTTCTTGTAGGAAATTTTTTGTATTTCCTGTTACAGGCATTTTCTTGTATGTATTGATAAGGTCACCTTCATTGTGTTGTTCTGACTGCACAGCTAAAGTCTCCTGACGGTAAAAGTATTCGGATTTCCATGGCCAGTTGGTTCTTTTCTAATTCTATTTGTGTTTAGTTGATTTGACTACCAGCATTACCATTTGTTTCTTTGTTTCTTTTTCGTTGTTTAATTTCCTCTTTTTTTTTTAAGACAGGGACTCACTACTCAGTTTACCCTAGCCTTGAACTCACTATGTAGCCTAGGCTGCCCTTGAGCTTACAGCAGTCCTGCTGCCTCACCTTCCCACGTACTGGGGTTACAGTGTGTGCCACCATTCCTGGATCTAATTTCCTCTTTTGATTATTCATTTTTGTAAAATGCTATCATGCCTTATCATTGGGGATCAAGGGGACAACTCAGCTTTACAGCCACTTGCTTTGCTGTCTGCACCTAAACTGAGTAACAAATAAGTAACAAAAGACTTTCAATTACTGAAAAACTTTGAAAGAGATAATTTTCTTTCTTTCTTTCTTTTTTTTTTTTTTTTGTTTTGTTTTCAGAAACGGGGATAGAACTCCAGCCCTTGCGCTTGCCAGGGAAGCGCTTATTCTACTGAGCCATCTCCCCAGCCCCTGAAAGAGATAATCTTTCAACAATCATCATGTACTTCTGTTGTTTTTGTAGTGATTTGTGGACCAAGGAACTTGTAGATAGTTCATACTTTATTCACAGTAAATACTAGTTAACGTTTTAAATCATGTTGTTTGGAGATTATTAGTAAAACCACACTAAAATTTATTCAAAACAGAACTATCTATCTAGAGAGCAAAATATTATTCATTTATACTCCCTATTTAGGATTGAATGATAAAAGCTAAGCTTGAAATTTTTCTTATACTAGCTGGATTTCATATAAAATAAAAGCAGATTTGTATTTAAATGTATCTTTGCACACATATGTATCTTCATAATTAGGGTATATATAATTAGATTATTTCAGCAATATATAAACTACATTTAACAGATTGTATGTAGACGTAGATATATATATATGTAGAGTGAGATTATACTCACAGTCTAATTGTTGGTCTAATAATTGCCAGGTAATACTGCCACAGATTGAACCTTTATCCAACAATGCTTCCCTTTTGTGTTTCCAGAGAAGTTAAATGATTCTCTGGATATAATTGCCTTTAGTTTAGCCAACTTAATTTTCCTTTTAATTTAGCTACTATCACACTAGGTCTGAGTGCTCTCTATTCTTATAAGGAACACATTAACTTTTATTTCTTGCATCTCTTGTCATCTTTGCCTTAAAGGTTTTTATTGTAGCTCTGTGTGGGGAAAAAAAGAAAAGACAAAAAGCGTAATCTACTAGATCTCTTGCTTAAAATGTGTTTAAATAGTTTATAACCTATTAAGTCTTGGAGAATAGCTTGCTTATAAATTTACAAAGATGTGAAGTTCTAGGAAAAAAGGAAGTAAAACCTGTCTTTTTCTTTTTAACATTTTAGGCAAGGCCATGTGAATGTTCCTCCACTTGAGTTCAAACCAGCGTTAATGTTGGAAACCTTTAGCATCAGTGCTGTGGTAATGGAAAAGTCGGTGTGCACTCCACAGAACACTACTAATGCCCTTTCTTTCCATGATCTAAATAAGCGTTATTATAATACCTTCCACTGCAACTTTACTATTTCCTGTCAGTCAATAAGCCAGCATGTAGATATGGCTTTGGTTCGTCTTATTCATCAGTTCAGTACAATGATAGATGATATCAAAGCTACTCAGACTGACATTAAGCTTAGTAGATATACAGCTGGATCTGCTTCCCCAACACCTACCTTCAAAACCAGAAAACATCGAGATTTTCGTTCATCTGACTTCAGCCGCAGTTCTAGAGGGAGTCTGAATGGTGGCAACAGAGTAAATAATGTAAAGAATAAACGGACCAACAATGAGAATAACAAAAAAGAATCTCGAAACAAAAATTCATTAGGAAGATCTGAAAGAAGAACTTCAAAAGTGTCTAGGAAAGGTTCAAAGGATGTGGTGGATCACATGACTATCCATATGGATGACTCTGATTCAATTACAGTGTCAGAACAAAGTGAGCCTTCAGCTGAGTGCTGGCAGAATATGTATAAATTGCTGAACTTTTATTCACTTATCTCTGATCCAACTGGAATATTGGAAAAATCTTCAGAAACTTTTGGGCCAGCAGGTAAGAAGTATTTTTGTGATTTAAAATTTCCTGTTTAGAGTAGCAGTAATACTAAAAAGACTGCAAGTTGTTTAGCTACAAGTAGATAATTGAAATGTAAAGAAATTGGCAATCATCAAAGAGAAAAAATAGTGATATTCACATGTACTGCTCTCATTCTCCTCCTCTTCCCTAACTCTTATATGGGATGCTCTTTTGTTTCTTTAATTGTATTAGTATGTTTTCAATACATGAAATTTTACATTCATCTCGTCTTGATTTTTAAATTCCCCTTTCTCTCCATCTGTGTCTCTAATCCCCTTCCCCATTTTCTTTATTATTATTATTTTTTAGTGCAGCTTTACAACATAATGTTTATATTCATTGTATTTGTACATTGTACATCCATGGTACATACACGTGACACATCTTAAGTCTTTTTACATTCTTTTCCCTCTCCTCCCCTTCTGTAATCCTTGGTCTCTTGGACCGGCTTCCCATTTGCAGAAAATGTATCTTCCTGTTTCTTTTCATCAGTCTTTGATTTTGTTCTTTATTTGTACTTTCCATTACTCAAATGAGAGAAACTATATGATACTTAATTTGTATGTCTAATTTACTTCACTTAACATTGTGTTTGCCAAATGTGTCCATTGTCATGCAAGTATCTCAAATTTATCTTTTATAGTTTGAATAGTATGTTACAGAATTTAGAAAGACTTGATTTCAGACATCTAGTTCTATTAACTTTCAGTAGGAACTTGGGAATATGTTTAAAACAATTTTAAATCATGTTATTGATAAAGAAGGCTTGTTGAGAAAGTAGTGTTAGGTATTTGGAATGTCTTTCCATTTTATAGTTTTGTTGTTGAAAACATATAATACCATTACTTACAAAGGAGTCCGGAGCCCTACAGAGCCCACATGTAAAGTTGTGTTTGAGAATGAACAAGACAACAACAGTTTGACTAAGACACAGAGGAAACGTAGCTTGGTGACTTCTGAACCTCAACATGTTACACTAATAGTCTTTGGGATTGGCATGGTGAACCGCACACACCTCGAGGCAGATATTGGTGGGCTAACAATGGAATCAGAACTGAAGAGGATCCATGGCAGTTTTACCCTTAAGGAGAAAATGAAAGGTATGGTGATCTTCTAATGCTAGAGTGTCACTTTTCTGAAGAAAAGCAATTCTTTGTATCCAAAGTTTCTACCTTGCAGTATTTTTGTTTAGAATAAGACTTCCCAAATCCTGAATTGAATACCAAGGACTTTAAATATATTTGAAGATCAGTGAATTGAGGCAGCTTTGATATTTCATAAAAATATTTGGGCACATAAATATCATGCTAATGTTTGAAATGACTAGTGACACCTAATCACTATCTTTTTTTGTTGTTGTTGTATTTTAGTACAGGGTCTACAGGGTCTCATTACAAAGATCAGACTCATAGTGATCCGCCTGTGTTCAGCCTCCCATGAGCTGGGATTACAGGTGCATGCCACCATGCCCAATCTCAATCACTGTCTCAGTGCACCTCAGGGACAGGGCAGGCACAGCAGACCAGGGATGGAACTCCTGACCCCTGCTGTCTGCCTAAGCAGGTGCTTTGATCTGCTAAGCTATTTGGCCTGCCCCTAATCACTATCTTTTAATGTCAATTCATAAAAATTCCCCTGGGGGCGGGGCTGAAAACTTCAAGAAAATAATGAAAATGTGTGAAATATTTGCTTTTCTTTGTTACCACTATAGAAATTTTATCATCCAGTGCTCATTTTAGTATCTCTATAAATATAAGTCCCATTATTTGATATATAAGTTCCTAGGTTAATAAAAAGGTACCATTCATCATGAGAATGATTATATAAGGTGTAACATTTCATCAAATCTAGGAGAATATGAAAATGCACCATCAATTTGAAGATGAACCATTATTTTATGTATCACACACACAAAAAAAATGTTGCCATGTATGGTCAGATACCATTGATTGTAAATACAACCAGGTTTCAGAGATGGTAAACTGAAAACTACTCAGAATCAATGGCTACAGAATTATAAAAATAAACTCTAGAGATTCCCTTGCAGCAATCAATGATTGCAGTATCAATTATTATTTCTTTGGTCATGAAAATAACCTGACAGGTACTGTTCATAAGAATAAGAAATTATGAATTCCAATGTGTTTTTATTGTTAAAGTTATGGTTGCCAAATACTGTATATAAGCATTAAGTAAAAGTTATTTTGAAACTATTTTTTCAGTTTTTTACCTAAATTTTTTTAAGGAAAAACTAGTTTTACATTTAAAAAATACCATTAAGAAATTCTCTGAAGAAATTGTGTGTGTGTGTGTGTGTGTGTATGTGTGTGTGTGTGGTTTGTTTTGTTTTGCTCTATTTTGTTTTTGTGGTACTGGGAATTAAACCCATGGCCTTCACACAGAGCTACATCCCCAGGTATTTTTTGTTTTGTTTTCCTCATTCTTTATTTTTAGACAGGTTCTTTTTTATTTTGCTAAATTGTCCAATCTGGGATCCTTCTGCTTGATTATAGATGGGCACCACCACACCTGGCTCAAAAATGCTTAGGGAAAGTACAGAGTGTGTGTTAAAGGTCAGTAATAGGCACTTGCCTAGCATATGTGAAACTGTAGGTTCAGTCCTTAGCACCACTTAAATAAGTTAAAAAAAAAAAAAAATTAGGGCTGGCCAGATAGCTCGGCAGATTAAAGCGCCTGCTTAGGCAGATATAGGGACCAGGATTCAATCCCTGGCGTCCTGTGCCAGCCCTGTCCCCGGGGCACATTGAGATGGCAATTGAGACTGGGCATGGTGGCACATGCCTACAATCCCAGCTCTTGGGAGGCTGAAAACAGGAGGATCGCTACGAGTCTGATCTGTGTAGTGAGACCCTGTAGACTCTATACTAAATACAAAAAAAAAAAAGAAAGAAAAAAGCATTCAAGCATAGCATCAGCATGTCTTCAAAATATAGGCAAAGGATGTAATACACAAAAATTCAGATAATTAACATTAAAAATTTGTTCAGTTTCACTAATTTAAAAAGTTATTTTTTCATGTGTTGATTCATTCACCCAAAACATTAGAATGAGAATACCCAATTGAATAAATAAATGATTGTAAAGTGATTTAACTATTCTAAAGGTTAATATTATTTATCAATAATCTGTAAGCTACATTTATCCTTTGACTCAGTAATTGCAGATCTATAATACAAAGTATAAAGAAAGTCAGAATTGTTTGAAAAGTTGTCCATACAAAAAAATCAGCCAAATATGTGACATTAAGAATTATTTTGAGGGGCTGATGAGATAGCTCAGTGGTCTAAAGCGCCTGCTTAGGCAAGCATGCAGGGACCTCGGTTCAATCCCCAGCACCACATGCCATGCCAGCCCTACCCCCAGGGTGGGCTGAGCTGACCATAAAAAAAAAAAAAAAGAATTATTTTGAGTAAGTATTTAGCAATTTGCACTTTACTCATTAAACTTATATTTTAAGATTTATTAACATAAAAAGATACTAAATGAAATAAGTAGGTAAAATGATATCTGATTTAATTTGGTCTTGTAAATAATAAAAGCATTTACATCCTCCATTAAAATCACAGAAATTATATGGGCCAAGAATACTAATTTATGTAGTTTCTTTTTCTTATTTTTTTTAAATCTTCCTAGTTTTCATCTCTAAATATTATTTATAAGGCTAAAAGTCTGGTTTTTACATTAGTGACATATATAAACATATTTATTCCATTCATTCCAATTTTGACATGTAATATGTATTTATATATGACTACCTACTAAAAGAAGGTAATATAGTCCTAAAATAGTTATGACAAATGATAAATGCATAATATTCTATTTTAATTTTGAGCACAATTACTTAATTTTCAGAATTTAAGCAATTTTTTCTCTTGTTTAAGATGTCTTACATCAAAAAATGACTGAAACATGTGCCACTGCTCATATTGGTGGGGTTAATATTGTACTACTTGAAGGGATTACACCAAATATACAGTAAGTATGTCAATTTTTGTTATTTTCTTATACTTGTTTATCATAGATTTATAGAAAAAGTTCTCTGAATGAACTAGATGTTGAATTTTGAGGCTTATACACAATGTTTCCAGACTGAAATTCTGTCACTAAAGATATTCCCTAATGAAATAATTTTAGAACAATGAATGTTTTCCTTTCTAAAATTATTTTTTTTATTAGGCCCATACCCAAATAACAACCCACCAAAATTTGACTCCCCCATATTGATATGAAAAAAATGAAAAAATTATCTCAGTATAAATTTTAGTTTGGCATATAAGATAAAATGTTTGTGTAATTCATAGTTAATTTAAAAATTATAGGCAAAGAATATATCATGTTTTTTAATTTCATATTAGATGTCTTAGTTTTGTTAATCATTCATAATCATAGATTCTAAAATTTTCCCTTGCCACTTTTGCATTTAACGAACTTAGCAATAAGGCCTGTGAAATCTTTGTAGTAATACAGTTAAGTCTTTTCTAGAAAATACAATATATGTTTTTATTTTAACTTTCTCCTTTTCTTTATAACTTCTGTTCTTCCATCTGTTTAGAATTGTGCTGGGTATTAATGGATACCTTAATAATGATACTAAGAATGTTAACCTGTTATTTATACATTTAGCTGTTTGACTTGGTTGGTATCTTTAGTATCCTTGGTATGCCTTCATTCTTGTCTTCCTTTCAATTTGGCAATTTTATGTTGTAATGATGTGTTGATAATTTAGATCAAATTTTAAGAATTTTTTTTCCTAATATTACAACTAATATTGTACTACTATATTACTGTCAGGTAATACCTTCATTATGCTAAGCAACAACTAAATTGAAAATTTATTTCCATACTATAAAAATTAATAATCACAGATTGACTAAGAAGAATGAACACTTACAACTTTAGTTATATTGTTAAAACCTAGAAAATGTGCTATCTGAAATAGTATTTTAGAAGTGGAATACAGCTTTCTGCTGTGAGTTTTGGTTAAAATCAATAACTTTTGAGAGTAAGTAATCCTCAAGACTTTCTGTAGGTATCCCAGGAGTCGTTTGGACTTGTAAGCTAGTACAGTGGTATTTTGTAATACCTGGTTGAGGTCCAAATCACATTTCCTAAGCAGTCTTTTCAAGAAAAGCCAGGGAATTCCAGTGATAATGAGAGATGAGATTTTTCTCTTCTGATCCAACATGGAAGAAAGGGCATTATTATATAATGATTATAATATTTTGAACAGCCTACTGAGATTAGGAGTGTTACGTCAGTTATTTTATCCTGCAATCCTGTGAACTGGGATGGTTTTTATCTCTACTTTGCAAAATAAGTTGAGATTCAGAGAGATCAAAATATTTGCCTAAAATATTTAAAATGATGCAGTTAAACAGATGCCTGAGCCCATATTTCTTATCCTTTGTCATGGTGCTTCTGCACAAAGTCATCACTGACTGAAGATTCCATGACTTACTCATTGACTCCAACTGTAAAAGGCTATGGTTACTTTAACCTATTTAGAAAATAACTCAAATTTATTTAGGTCTTGATATGTTATATTTATGGTATCTCCTTAGATCTCTTACCTCCCTTGTCTGTTATTTTTTCAGGGTATTTCTCAATTTGAAAACTAGAGTATTCTAAAGCAATTTTTAAAAATGTATTTGATATTTCTTTTCTACCTCAAATAAAGATCCATTAAATGTTTTATTCATAAAGATGAAAATATTTCCTTAAAATATTTAGAATTGTACAGTCAGAAGAGATACCTGGGCTGGGGAGATAGCTCAGAGGAATAAGTGCTTCCCTGGCAAGCGTGAGGTTCTGATTTCGATCCCTGGTAACAAAAAAGAGAAAGAGAGACAGACAGAGACAGAGAGACAGACAGAGAGCGAGAGCGAGTGAGAGCGAGCGAGAGCGAGTGAGAGCGAGTGAGAGAGGGAGCAAGAAAGCAAGCGAGAGAGAGACCTGAACCTATACTTTTTAGATTTATTCTTTGCCATTTCATTTCCAATTGTAATAAAAAGAAAGTAGGATAAAAACAACAGTTTAAGAGGTACACTCAAGGAACATTTTAAGAGTAGAAATTTAGAGAACTTTCCTAATGATGGTTGTGGTATAACTAATTTATGTATGACTGTTTATTTGCTTTCCTTTTGTTTTCCTGCTTTCTCTTGAATCTTCATCTATAGACTGGAGGATTTTCCTACATCTCCTACAAGTACAGCCAAACAAGAGTTTCTGTATGTCATATATTCCTTTTTGTGGTGGTGTGATTAAGATAATTTTGTATAATTTTAAAGATAAATATTTATATTATCTTCATAGCTGTGAAGAATGTTCTATTGTAGCTTTAATATAGACACTTTCGTTATATTAAAGCTTACAATCTACGTCTTTGGTAATTCATACTTTATGTTGTTGCTGACAGACTAACACTGTGGTGTGGTGTTTATAGTTTTTTAGATATATAATTATTAAAACTTTCAATTATTGCAAGTGTTTTTTAACATCTAATATGGTAATAGAAACAACAAAATTCACTATGATACAGATTTTACTAATTCCAAAAATCATTAAAATTAACAAGAGAGTATCTGTACATTTTCAGCTTTATAATTCTGCTAAGATAAGAAAAGTATATCACCCTATTGACAAATTTTATCTGTGACATTTACTTTTATTCACTGCGTTTCTGTACATATAACAAAAATATCAAAACACACTTTATAGATAATTTTTTTTAGCTCTAGTTCACATCTCTTCAATGATTATTTATTAAATTAAATTACATATTGTGAGCTAGGTTTTTTGGGATACAATAGTAGGAAAATGAGAGCTGGTCCTTATGCTGATTTGACTTGTAGACCTCTCCTTTTCTTCTAAAGTTTTCTCCTGAAAAAGGTAAATTTTCTAAGTTATAATGACCAAATAGGAAAGAATCCCTGTAATTTTTAATAGTTACTAAATAGCATGTGGTCACTGTAACTCACATCTGCATTTCAGAGGTATCTGAAGCAAAATGAAATTGAAATAGGCAACAAAGTTGTATAAATTAATCTACCCCCTTCTTCCTGCCTCCAACTTTTGAGGACCTACTGGTTTAGGTAGGGAGGGAATGGAGCCAGAGGTAGAAATATGATTGATATAAGACCACCATATTATCCAACTCCAAGGGATGCCATTGCAAGTGGTGGACATCATTTACATAGAACACAGTGTGAATGGAGCCCTCCAGTGTCAGGCAAAACAGCTCCCGAAGTCATTTACATCAAAATTCCCAGTAAAAGAACAACCAGCTCCATCAGTTACATTTGACTTTCAGCATATAGTTGAGAATCCAGTGTTACATACTTTTATAATTAAAAGTAAGAGTTATATTTCTACAGGTTATGAAGCTACACAGCATATACAGAAAGTAAAGAAGAAATTCTTTACTTGCATTTTCTGTTTCATTTTCAGTTGTTATTTTTCACTGAGTAGTAAAGATCTGATAAAAGACAGGTTCAAAATGAACAAGGCTACTACTCTTAATTAAGAATTAGTAAGTCTTACTGGTAAAGACAGTGGTACTCCTTTAAACTCCAACAATGTGATGGTTCTACGTTAATGAAATTTAACTAGACACTAGAGGATACACTTGTCTGATATAAAGAGAACCTTAATTAAGGATTAAATAGAAAAGATATAAAAGAGACCTTAATTAAGGATTAAATAGTTCATAGACGAAAATATGAGTTGGGGCAGGGGGGATGGCTCAGTAGAATAAGCGCTTCCCTGGTAAGCACAAGGGCCTGAGTTCAATCCCCTGTTCCACCAAAAATAAATAAATAAATAAATAAATAAGAGTTATCTGTTCACAATTTTATTATAATTTGTGAGGAGTTTTACCTAGTCTAGGCTATTCAACACATATTGTATTTGTAAGACTACAGAAAGAAGTGGTCAGAATGTCCCTAAACTGATGACTATAAAAACTTGTGGCCTGCTAGGAATGTCTGGTATATACATGAAAAGTTTATAGCAAAGATCTAAGATTACTTAGCAGATTCATTGAGAATTATATTCCACTTCACAAGGTTCCCCAGGATCCACTGAGAACCTCAATAGCCAGTATACTGCCTAATCAGGCAAAGACTATTTCCTATGTTACTTCCTGAGAACATGCTGTAGGGCTTCTTAAAGCAAGTTAGTCTGCCTGTAAGGTTTTTAAATAAACTATATCGTTAGTGTTTTTGACTCTTGGATTAGATTTTAAGAAGTATAGTGAATATTTAATATATCTCTTAGTTTTTATACAGGTCCCTAAAATAAGTTAGAGAAGGAAAAGAGTTTTGAAAGGGGTAAAAAATCAAAGTAGAATTTTGTGTGTGTGTGTGTGTGTGTGTGTGTGTATATATATATATATTTGCAATGATACGTTAGTGTTTGTGCTTTTACTTGGATGTGAGCATAAATTTTCCCATAAAGTATTCCTGTTAGAGTATCATTCAGAGCAGTGGAAAATACATGCATTACACCAGCTTAGAAAACATTTTAGTACATGATTTAACACAAAACACATTGTGAGCTCAGTGAATAATTTAAGAATATCTCTTGCTCTCAATACTTTTTCAGTTTTTTTCTTCATTTGACCCATATTTTCATGGTCTTCCTTTTTATTGATAGAACTGTAGTGAAATGTAGTATTGCCAAGTCCCAAGCGCTCTACAGTGCCCAGAGAGGACTGAAGACAAATAATGCTGCTGTGTTTAAAGTGGGAGCTATCAGCATCAATATTCCTCAGCATCCTGCCACATTACATAGCATGATGGTTCGAAGCTCTCACCAGCTGTCTAAACAAATCTCAGACCTTATTAGACAGCCTTCTACAGCGTGAGTTACTTTGTATTCTGTTATTCTTTATGATACTTCACAGTATTCTTTGCTATGTTAACAAAATTTGAGGAACTATAAAGGGTCATTTGTAAATGTAGACCTTTGTAGAGAGCGGAGAAGTAGAGACTAATCAGATATGATGGTAGGATCTTCTTGGATATTCTTAAAGTGCTGTGTCAAAATGTAGTTGTCTGTATTCCATGTTCCATAAGTATAGTATGAATGATGCTAGAGATTTGTGGGCATCATAAAAGATACTAATAAAGTAAAACTGGTGAATTCTAGGACTATCAATTCTTGTTTCCATTGGATGTATTTAAATTTATGATGTGAGTTTTATTAGTTGTCTTGATAATTTATGCCCCATGCATATTATGTTCTTTATATGAAATTATTCTATATGATTCAATTCTGGATTTAATGCCATCAAAATATTTTGAAGCGCAGGAACTCAGACATCTCCACATTCATCTTTATTCCCTTATTTCCACAGCCATTGCTTATGGCATCTGCATTACTGAGCCTTATTCCTGATCTCCAAAAGCTGTAACTAATAAGAGTATATCCCAAATGTAAAATACTTGCCATTTTTCACTTTCTATGAAACACAGAACAATTATTCTTTTCATGATGTCTTGAAACAGTGACTTTTTCACCAGTAGTTTTATATAGATCTTTAATTTTTGTGTAATAATTATAGCTGAAGTTGATTAGTAAAAATTTAAATAGTTTTTCTATGAATGGAATATAGAATCCACAGTGTTTTCATGAATTTTAGTATCTCAATTATTCAATTCTTAATTTTAATTATTCTTAATCTTAATTTTCTTGTAATAATGTATCATCAGAAAGATGTGTAGTAGTTAAAAGTCATACTCTGGTACCAGATTGATTGGGTTCAAACCTAGTTTCACCACTTTCTAGCTATGCTTTTTCATTTGCAAAGTGGAAGATACTGTGAGATGAAACACTAAGATTATTACTTGGCACTCAAATAATTATTGCTAGTATTGGTAGCACTGATAGTGGTAGCATTGGTGTTGGTTAGTATTGATAGTAGTCGTAGTAGTGTTACAGTCTATAGTGAGTGTATAATGGTTAAATAGTAGAATTTGGAATCAGAAAACGCTTGAGTTTAAATTCTAGTTTTACACTAATGATACTGAATCACCTTCGGAATATAACATTTCAGGGATCTATGTGTTATTAGTTCTTGTCTGCTTTTTTATTTCTTAATTTTTCAATGGATGTTTCTCATTGAGAAATGTAATTATGTCAATTATTAAAATGATAGCTGTAAATTATGTTTTTTTAAGAATTATCACTTTAATCTGTAGCCCACAGCCTGTGAAAGAAGATATTGCAACACCTCTGCCTTCTGAGAAGACTCCAACAAGTGTTAATCAAACTCCTGTTGAAACCAATGAATTTCCTCAGCTACCAGAAGGCTTAGAGAAAAAACCTATTGTTCTTAAATTTAGTGCCATGCTGGATGGCATAGCCATTGGGGCAGCACTTTTGCCGTCTCTGAAAGCAGAATACAAGATGGGAAGAATGAGAAGCCATGGAATGACAGGTAACATCAGATTTTCTGAAAAATTAATACTTTGCTGATAAATTTCGTTTTATAAATATTATGTAAAAATCTGAAATACACCACAAATGTTAAAATTAATATTCTTTAAACAACTTAAATGTATCAGTGTACCTCCTTAAATAGTCATGGTAGATCCTGCTCTGAACTCTTCAAAATTACTAAACTATTGAAGCCAGTTTTCCATTTTAAATACAAGTTGAGTAATTGAAACTAAAACTGGTTAGGCTTTTTTGTTTTTTGGTTTTTGGTTTTATTTGGTACTGGGAATTGAACACAGGACCTTGCACTTGCTAGGTACACACTTGTGCCACTGAGCTATATCCCCAGCCCCCATTAGGTATTTATAGTCTGAATAACTTCATTTATTATTTCTTCCTATCTCATGAAGACATATTAAAATTTTTTTTCCAAAAGAGCTTGAGTTTGCTATTCATACCTAAGTTTAATGTATCTAAAATTGATTTTTTTTTTACAAGTTGGTGTGGAGTATCATTCATATCCAGTTCATTCAGCATTGTTTATTAACTGATCATTTCTTTCAATGATGCAAAGTCTAAGAATTAGTCATTGTTTTCATTTATTGGAGTCTTTTCTAAGTTTTCTTTTCTGCATCATTGGCCAGTTTACACCAGTGTCCCATGACTGCCTGAATTTCTTCTTTTAGTAGTTTTTCTAGTTTTTGGTTCTTTGCTCTTCTATACACATTTTAAAATTGGTGTATCAGTGTCCCTGAAAAAGCCTTTTTATATACTTATATGAATTTAATAATTCTTTATTTTTGAAGAATTAACCATTGTATAATATTTAACCTTCCTATTCCTAAATCTATTTCTCTGTCTCTTTGAGTCTTCCTTAATGTTTTTCTAGAAAGTTTAAAATTTTTGTAATTAAAGGTTTTTGGTACTTCTTTTTCAGGAATATATATTTAGATAGGTAGAAACCTTGTGTTCTTATAATAATTATTACAAATATTAATTTTTACAAAATGGCATTTTTCTAAACTGTGCATATAAAAGTGCTCTACACTTGTATGCTAATTTTATGCTCAGTGACCATATTAAACAATTACAGGACTGGCCAAATAGCTCAGTTAAAGCACCTGCAAACAGGCACAGGGGCTGGCAGCCCCACCCCAGGGTGCCCTGAGAGGGTGATTGAGACTCTGTGTGGTACACGCCTATAATCTCAGCACTTGGGAGGCTGTAAACGGGAGACTCACTCTAAGTCTGATCTAGTAATGAGACCTCAAACACCCTGTAGACCCTTTCCTAAAATACAAAAAAAAAAAATTTTTTTGAATTAATTTAAAAAAATTTAAATTACATATTGTAAATAAGTTGTAAATCTTTCTCTATAGAAAATCCTATTATTTGTAGATAAAGTACTTTTGTTTCTTTTTTTCCACCTTTTATGCCTTTTATTTCCTTTTTTTTTTACCTTACTGCTTGCCTCTTACATCTGTTTATTAAGGAACTTTACGTTTCGCTAGTGAGTTTGTTGTTTGTTGTAGATTTTTGCTACATTTCCTTGTCAGATAAATGTATTTTTCTAAGAATATCTACAAAGGATACAAAATTGATTAATATAATCAGATACTGTTTTGTATATCTATTAAAATGAAAATATTTTCTCATTTATCCTGTTAACATGATAAATTACATCAATTTTATAACACTCATATACAAATATATGAATGCATGTATACATGTGCACTTATATACATGTATGAATGTATGGTGGTATCTCAGCTCCTGAATGTTTTTGTTTGCAAGCAATTTTCTTTTTCTTTTGGTATTGGGAATCAAACTCAGGAGCTTGCACTTGCCAGTCAGGCTCTTAAGCCACTGAGCTATCTCCCCAACCCCTAATTTGGTTTTCAAACAGAAGCATTTGGCAAAATTCTGTTTTTGTTTGCAAACTCTGATCAGATGAGAAACATGACTGTAGCCTTCTTTCCCACACAAACATGACTATCTTTCCAAAATCATAGGACAAATTAAGTTATAAACTAAGGTACAATTATATATATACATATATATATATATATGTATATATATATATATATATGTTCTGTAGCATTTTAAGTTTTGTTTATTAATAGTTGGTTTACTTGTAGATTTATACCTTTTCTATTACCAGAACAGAAGCACTGTCAACTGAGTTTCCAAATTTTGCAGTCAGAAGTCTTAGACTTCTTAGAAGCCAATGCTAACAATAAGTTAAACTTATTTTGGTTATTTATTTGTTTGTTTATTTTTAATGTACTTGGTACAGGTTCTCACTACATAGCTCAGACTCATAGTGATCCTCTTGTTTTCAGGCTCCCCAGCCCTGGGATTATAGGTGTGCACACCACACCCTGGCTCTGTGGCTGGCTTAGCTTGCCTGAGAGTGGCCTGCACAGCGTGTGGTGCCATGGATCAAACCCCAGTCTTTGTGCTTGCCTAGGCAGGCACTTAGACCGCTGAACTATCTCGGTCCTTTTGGTCATTTATTTATGGTACCACTGAAATACAAATGTCAGTAGAATCATCAAAAGCCGGATAAGCAGTTTAGAGCAAAAAAGACAGAAATATTTAAAAGTAGAGTAAACATATTGTCAAATGTTCAGACACGTAAGAGCCTACAATTCTGCAATTTAAGGAAAAGAATAAAACAGCTACAGAAGGTCACACTAGTGATAAGGATGAGCAGTAACTGAGGCCTAGGATTACTTCCATCTTGGTGTCTTTATTTAATGAAGCTCATGGAGGAGATGGTTACCACCTCTTGCAACTTGCAAATTGTAGTCAGTGGTCTGCCAGTTGCAGAGGTGAATAAGAGATCAGGGCAGCAAGGTCTAGCCATTTCACAGAAACTGCAGTTGTAAGTGAACATTTTTCTGTTTATGACTAACTCATTCCAAGTATAAAGATTATACAAGTATAGTGAATAGAGTAAATGTGATCTATAGCAGATTGTTTCTTCTCATGTGAGAGAACTAATAATGTATAATAAACTATGTTTATAATGTATATTAAAACAAAATAGGCTCTTACTTTTTGGAGACAGTTGAGGAATATCAGCTTGTACTTGTTTGAAAAGGAGCATATGTGTATATATTATATATTTACTGCAAGCAGTATGTCTTGGTTTTAATAAGGCTTCTGCTACTCTTTCGTGTCTGCATAGATAATTAAGAAGCATGAACCACATAATGATGTAGGTTGTATATTTATATTTGTTTGAACAAGGTGCCAGTCAACTATGTACCAATCAAGCCAGTCAGTTTAAAGGTTTAAGGCAAAATTTTTAACATACTTACTTGGTGTGTAGTCTCACTAATAATTGTTAAAGCTAAGGATACATGTGTTTGTACAGTTTCATACTTTATGAATGTTTTCTGTGATTTCAGTTTAATTGATTTGAAAGTTTTCAGCACTTTTCACACTGACTCAGGATCAAAAGACAAGTTGTTAACCACTAATGTTCTCTGAATAGAGTGCAGTGTGGATTTTTTTTTTTTTTTTTTAACTAGGACTAAGTTTTCTTGTACCTCTCTTCTATAATAGCAATTTCTAGACATTTGTATTTATTTCTCCAACACCTAATACAGTGCAGGACAATTAGACTCAATACTTATCACTGACTCTTTTTAGTAACCATACACATATTTTAAAATGAGGAATATTTTATAATCAGATTGGGGGGTAGCTCGGCCTGCCGGAGGTGGGGCTGTTGTGGCATGTGGTGCCAGGGATCGAACTGTGATCTCTGCGCCTGCCTAACCTTGCCTAAGCAGGTGCGTTAGACCACTGAGCTATCTTACCAGTTATAATCAGATTTAAATACTCTGTAATACATTTCAAGGTAAATTTTGGGATCTCAATGGATTTTTCTTACACTATTTTTGTAAAAGTGAGAAAGATGAAAAAAACCCTCACAAACAGTAACTTTCTTATTTCTTACAGGTGCACAAACAAGGTTTACATTTGAACTGCCAAATCACAGGCTGCGTTTTACATCAAAAGTTTCTGCCACAGATATGTCAACCATTCCTCCTTCTGCTAGTCTTAACCTTCCTCCAGTTACTATGTCTGGGAAATACATAATGGAAGAACATGATAGTTACTCAGATCAGGTTTGGAGCATAGATGAACTACCTTCCAAACAAGGGTACTACTTGCAGGGAAACTATCTACGTTGTGTGGCAGAAGTAAGTTTCCTTTTAAGTTCCTTGTAATTTATGAATGTACCAAAATATGTAATGACTCAAACTTTGAAATTTAAGCATTGAATTGTTCCTGCAGAAGACTTCTCTAGTGAATTAAGGACATATTTATCTGTCTATCTCTGTCTCTCTTCCTTTCAAGTTTTATTGAAACATGCTTTAAAAAAACTACTTGTCACTTTTGAAGCTGCTTTTTCATTACAGTGCATATAACATCCAACTTGGCCATAGTTTCATGGCTTATTTAAAAACAAATAACAGTTACCCTGGAAGAGCTTTATGTACTCCTGTGTCCTTAAGTCAACTCTCTGAGACAGATACATTTACTCTCATTTTGTTCTTATTTTGCAAATGAAGGAACAAAGCTTTGATGGTGTTACATGATTGAAATAAGCATGCATTATTGTTATTAATGATAATCCAAATGTCATTTAGAAAGGTAAAATAAGGTAAGTTGAAAACTGGCATACCTGATTACAGAATTTTTCTGCTTTGTATATATACAGCTATAAAAAGTTTAAAAAGCACCCAGACATCTGTTTGATTTCATTTGATGATTTATTAGAAAAGTATTTAAATTATTTGATAGAAATATGAGTGAGGTATAGTAGAATAAGCACTTGCCTGGCAAGCATAGAGTCCTGAGTTCTATCCCCGGTACTGCAAAAAAAAAGAAAAAGAAAGAAATATGAGTTACAGAGGACACAGTTAAGTCTAATGGACCTTCATTAAGCTGTACTTGCCTGAGAACTTAAAGAGTTGGAATTTTATCTAAAAATGCCTTCATTTATTTAGTTGAAATTTGAAGCTGACAGAAAGAGAGAGAGAGAGAGCGAGTGAAAGAGCTCTTCCCTTTAGTCTCAGAACTATCAAGTTAGAGGCAGGAATCACACAGTGCAGTCTTCCTCCAAGCTGTGTCTCACCTTCCTTTGTAAGTTATGTTTCATAGTTTTTTCTATAGAATCTGAAGCATCTATTTAAAAAATCCCTACAAATTTCTTGATAGAAATACTGTATAGCTACAGGGGACACGTTTAGTTTAAAACTGATGGGGTTTCTTTAGGTCCTCTTGTCATAGTACCTAAAGGTTAAAATTTCTGTATTTGTGAAATAAATGTACGAAAAAATATACACAATTATGGCAAGTCTAAGATTTACATTTTAGTCTAAAAACAAATGCCCAGAATTCTAGTTTAGTAACATTATTCTAATTGCTTGAATTGAAAAAAAAAAAAAAAAAAAAAAGTCAACCCCAATGACACATACCTGTAATCCCAGCTACTTAGGAAGCTAAGGAAGCCAAATTACAAATTGGAGGCCATAGTTGAGACGCTGTCTCAATATTTTAAATGAGTGAATGAATAAATCAATAAATTAATGAAAGAAAAATTGAAAAAAGATACCTAAAAGAAAAGAAAAGAAGTCTGATTCATTGTATCACACAATTCCTTAACATTAGATATTAGTAATAAAGCTTGAAATGCAGCATGCCCCAAAACCAAGTAAAATAGAAAGTCAGTTAATTTCAAGCACATCTGCCTGGCAGACTCAAGGTCCTGAGTTTGATCCTAGTACCAAAAAAACCCCACCAAGAACAGTTCATTTCAAGCACTTCAAAGAATCAAAAATTGCATGCCTTTGAGGATTGCCTGTTTTACTGTGGCCTAAAATAAACACATTAGGTAATCATCACTGCCCCATTTATACTTTTCTATAGAATGAAAGTGCCCAGAGTAAGTAAACTCTGTGACTTCTCACTTAGGGCTGCAAAATCCATTTTTGTTCTTTTAATTTTTGATGAAAATATGAACACTATCAAAATAGAAATGATGAAGCATTTCCCATAATCATAAGATGTTTAAATCTGTCTTTCCTATAATCCTGAACTTCACTTACGGCCTGTTTAATCTGTTCATTAACTAATTCTTCCCAGAAATTAAATGCCTTGTGCTCATCAAGGGAAACATACTATATTAAAACTTGCTTAGATTTTTAATATAGTATGCTCTTGTTTGCTAATTCACTCAAATACAATCATAAAATGAAGAATTTTGTTTGTTTCATAACTATATCCTTAACAACTAATGTAGTACACAAATACCCAATAAATAGTTGAATAAATTTACTTTAACTTATAGTGATGCTTGTATATGATTCTAAGATCGCAAAAGTGATCACTAAAAATAAATTTTACTCCAGTCAAAATTGTAATTTTGAAAAAAAAGATTTTAATTTTGAAATTGGCATTTCACATAATAAAACTATAGTTTTTTGCTTTCAAGAGATAATTCATACTTTAAGGACAGTGTTAAAAACACACCATATTTCTTGGTTTTGAGGCAAGGTCTCCCTAAGTAGTTCAGGCTGGCCTTGAACTCTCAGCAGTCCTCTTGCTTCAGGCTCTTACATGCTGGGATTTTAGGGTTATGCCACCAAGTCAGGTTTAAAATGCACAATATTTTTGGAAAAGCCCATAGCAGTATTGTAATTATAATCACACAAAATTACACATATAGATAGTGGATTATTTTCCTCAGAATTTTAAATTTTTAAGGAAAATATAAAATAAATGTCAGTGTTATTCAAATAATACTCTGACTTTGTTTGGCAGGTTGGTTCATTTGAACATAATCTTACAACTGATCTTCTAAACCACTTGGTATTTGTACAGAAAGTGTTCATGAAGGAGGTTAATGAAGTAATACAAAAAGTTTCTGGTAAGATGACTTGTTTCCTTATAGCATGGGTATAAGATTTTATTCTCATTGGCTACATTATGTTCCATGATAGGAAATACAATTTCGTTGACATAAAAGTAGCACCATTAGATTAGCTATAGTATTTGATAACAAAAGTAGGTTAAGGGCTTTTCAGATTTATTTTTATTGTTACTTACATAGGAAAAGCACCAGTTATTTAATTGAGCAAACAAAAGACAACCAATTTCAAAATAAGAATCACTTAGTTCTTATTTAGCCCTACATGGTGTTGTGTTTACTTCTAAATCTCCTGGAGTGTACAGTCGCCTATGGAGCGATGGGAGATACTAAGAACTCTTTTGGCTTAATTTCACCCATCCTGTTTAATAACAGTCTTTACTAGCAGTATACTAAATAATCCTCAAAATGAAGTTATTATTTTTTATAATATTTTTCTCTACATAAGATCATTTTTTTCTGTATTTCCAAGTAGAAATCGTATGTCTATATAAATTATCTTTATAAAGTATGTTTCTGTATAAAAGATGTATAAAAGAAAGATTATGAATTATTCAATAATCATTTTTTCAGAGCATCAAGATAAATAATGAGAAAGTTACAAAGATGTGTGAATTTAACAATTACCAGATTTAGGGAACTTGATACTTTCATGAAGAAGAATAGAAATGTGTGCATATAATAATACAGACCTTTACAAAAGTATGAATGAGTAAATTAAATGTTATGGAGAGAATATTTCATGGATAGGATTATCATTGAGAGTTTTATGGCCTGGAAATGATTTGAACTGAGGCTTGAATACATTAAGCTTTTGAT
The DNA here is from genome assembly GCA_002564305.1 of Octomys mimax. Taxonomy (NCBI): domain Eukaryota; kingdom Metazoa; phylum Chordata; class Mammalia; order Rodentia; family Octodontidae; genus Octomys; species Octomys mimax. Next base: position 21,697 of record NDGM011186706.1, read on the forward strand.
GGTTGAATTCATTTCAAAAGAAAATTACAGTTTGAGGAAAGGAAATAGTAAGAACTTGAGAGAAAAAGGCATGTTTGTTTATCAAGAATGAGGTATGACTTGTGGGAATATGAAGACTATTATGAAGATTTGCCACAGGTGTGTTATGAGTGTTCTGGAGAAAAGACAAAGAATTAGATCAACAAGGAACAAAACACCTAATTGCATTCAAGAAAACACTAAAGGTCCACTAAGGAACTACTTGCTAGAAGGTGAAGATAGTTTATGCCCTTAGGATTTCTGGCTAATTGGAGAGATAGATGACTATTACAGATAAATAAAGAATGTAACCGAAATGTATACTTTTGGCAAATATCACCTGAAAAGAAAGAGCTAAATTCTGGTACAGGTGCATCAGGGAGGTTTTAAATAAGCTGATGCAATAAAAGAGTCAGTATAACATTTGGCACATAGTAAGCATTCAGATGTTTATTCAGTCTCTTTGTGTTAGGGTTGACACAGATGTTTGTTCAGTAGAGAAGATAGAAAATGAATAAGAATAAAACCTGAGTGAAAGGCCAAAGTCCTGTTTAAAAGGGAATAGAGGAAAGAGTGATGTAAGAGAGCTATAGTTAAGAATTCAAATGAAAAAATGGAGGGACTGGTGATTTAATATTTTAGAAATAGCACTGAAAAGGAAGGTAAACATCTTTGGAAAAAGTAAACAAGAAAATTCTAAATGATGTGACAAGGGAGAAAAAAGCCATTTGGGAACAAAAGTAGGGAATATGGAAAACGTAATTTCATAATTTAAGGCACCAAAGAATGTTTTTGGTGACAGGTGGATAGATACAATAGAAGTGGAAGGGGGTAGTTGATAGCTGGGTAGGTAAATATTCATGTAGTTTAGATAAGAGAGATGACTGTAGACTTTACATAGGAAGTAGGGAAGAAATGTATATGATTATAAATAGAAGAGAAAAAACCTATGTGCTATACATTTTACAGTAGAATAATGCGAATATGGAAGGTTTAAATGCAAGTAGATACTGAGCATACACAAAGCATACAGACTATACAGATACACATTGTCTATCCATTCTTCCAAAATATAAATAAGAATATATGAAATGTTACGTTTGGGTACTAATGAGCCACAGATCTTGACTACAATGTTTTTTTTTTTTTTTCTCTTCATATATTCTTTCTCTTTCTTTTGTATTATTCATCTTTATGTACATGTGTCTTTTTCTTTTTTGAGGTAAAGTTTTATGTCCCTGGTACCCTTTCTTTGCCTTGCCACACCACTTTTCCTATTTTTTTTTCTTTTCCTGCAGTGGTACAAAACTTAAACATATATTTTTACATAATACTAACTGAATATATTTCTCCCCAACCTAAAAATTTCAAGAGCCCATGAAAGACTAATTTCTTTCTCAAAATAAATAAAACCTGTTTTTTAATCTTTTGGTTCTTAGTTATTTTTATACATTTGTGGTGCATAATAATAGAAAAATAATTCTCATTCCATATATACAGACTCCTTGGGTGATGATAAATTGAACAAATGTATAAGATTAATCATATTAAGATGGAATATTTGAAAGAAACATTCAGGAATGTTTTGCAATCAGGAGGAAAAGTTATCTAATTACTATTTTCTCATTGCTGGGACAAAATGCCTGACACCCAAAATTAAGAGAGGAAAGGTTTATTTAGCTCACAGTTAGTGGAGGTTTCAGTCCATATTCAGCTAGCTCCCAGGCACAGTGGCACATGGCAGAGAGCAGTCATTGATGGTGGTGGAAGCAGCAAAGAGAGGAACAGGGGCTGCAGTAGCTAGCAGGCCTTTCTTCCTCCCTACATTTGTATGCAGATTGTCTACCCCAGGGTGGATATCACACCCGTAACCCAAGTGTTGGCACTAGAATTAATCACAAACTCTAGAAGCCACTCCATGAATGCATGAGGCTTTGAAGGATCAACTAGACACAAACTGTAACAGAAATTATAGTTTAAAACATTAAAACATTATTTCCCAAGTGCCACATTGCTCAGGCAAAGGAATGTTGTATTAATAGGAACTGCCACCAATATTTTTAATTTACAAAACAAATATATGCTGTAAGTGGGGCATGGTGGCACATGCCTATAATCCTAGAACTCAGGAGGCTGAGGCAGGAGGATCATTGTGAATTTGAGGCCAGCCTAATCTGTGAAATGAGCTCAAGGCCAGTGTGAACTACATATCAAGAGCTTATCTCAGAAAGACACTGTTTATTGGCACATATTACCTTAGTTTTTATATTTTCACCTTTCTTTTTGTTCCATTTTTTTTGTTGGCCCCATATTTAAATATGACCAAAAAGTTCATAATAATAGTTGAAGAAGTTAATCAAATTTACTTTTGCCTCAAACATATTATCTGTGATGTGTAATCACATATTTGGTTTAATTATGTATAATTTTTATGATTTTACAAAATGATTTTGATAAATGTCTAAATATGCAGAATTATCCTGTGTTATATACATCTCCCTCAGTGCCATGTAACTTGGCTAAGTATCACAACTGGATTGGATTGTGAGTAGAATGAAAGTATCTGTTTTAATGGGAATTTTTTAAATGAACAAAATAGATTTTGTTTTTGTTTTTGTTTTCTTTTAAAGCAATTGTTCTAAGCCTTCAGTTATTTAACCTCTTTTAGGTGGAGAACAGCCTATTCCTCTCTGGAATGAACATGATGGAACAGCTGATGGGGATAAACCTAAAATTCTCCTCTATTCCTTAAACTTGCAGTTTAAGGTAACTTTTAAATAGTATTAATAGGATCTTACCAAAAAAAAAGGGTATACAGATGAATGTCCATCTTATATATTTGTATTCAAAGTGTTTAGGATAGATATATAGTTACATTCTCTTAATGAATGGAA
>NDGM011186711.1:0-11265 GCA_002564305.1 Octomys mimax
CCTCCTCCTGCTCCTCCTCCTCCTGCTCCTCTTCCTGCTCTTCTTCCTCCTCCTCCTGCTTCTCTTCCTCCTCCTCCCCTTCTCCCCCCTCCTCCTTCTCCTCCTCCTGCTCCTCCTCCTCTGTTCCTCCTCTTCCTCTTTCTCCCCCTCCTCCTCCTCCTCCTCCTTCTGTAGCAGGGATAGAACTCAGGATCTTGTGCCTGACAGGTGCTTACGCTGCTGCACTAGCTCTGTGGCCCCCTATGCCTACACTTAGCATTTTTCTGCCTCCATTTTCACACCCAATTCTTAATAATGAGGTCAGAAAGGCCATGTGAACAGTCATAATATTCCATAAGATTATTACAGTGCTGTAGGTGATCTAAGTGTGGCATTAAGACACCCGTTTTTGAGAAGCATTAGAAAGGGAAAATTAGGTGTAGACATACTTTCCTAGATGAATTTTGTGTGTTGGAAACATTACTTATTTCCATATGCCACGTTAAGAAGAAAAGAAAGAAGCCAATTACAACTGGAGAAATCAAATGAAATATAATCCCTAAAGTGCTTTAATCTATATCATGTTCTAGTAAGAGTGTCATATTCATGCCCTGTAGAAAGAAACTTATTTGCTGTAATTTAATATTAAAGGTGCTGTTTCCAGTGTTATGCATTAAAATGTGGTCAGTCTGCAGCTGGCTTATCACAAGTCCTTGCAGAAAGTTATCAGCTTTGGATAAAATGACTCTGTGGCCTCACTCTTTTTCCTAAGTTCTCAGAATTTATGAATGGTGCAGTATCTATGTGGGTGTTGATGCAAGAGACTTACAAAGCAACCTCAGGCTTCCATTCTGCTTAGCATTTCTAGCTCTGCTTTTCTCACATCTATCTTCTCCACCTATCCCACCATTGCCCTTTTCTGATCCCAAACAGGAACCTACCTGCATGAGTTCCTTCTTCTTAGGTCCGTTTCCTATTTTGCTGCATGGTGATATTTCTAAAACGTAATCCTTGTCACATCACTCACCTGAATTAATTTCACCATTGTCAAGATTCCGCTTACATCTGATACTCTAGATATTGAACTGTTTATAAATCAAATATGTCTGGTCATACTAGCTATAAAGCAGAGCCTCCAAGACTGAAGCATACTGTGACTGTCAAGTTCAGCTTGCTTTTAATAGATCAAGGCCAATGACTGAACTCTGCCACTCATACAATTTCAGAGTACCCCCCAAAATAGATGCAGGTCCTACTTAAGTGCCTGTGTGGTGTATTAGACACCATGCCCAGCCTTTCTCTGTCTGAACCTGATTTGTTCTAAAGCCCTACATGTCATACTTTGTCCTTCTTTCGTCAGTCCTCCCAGCATGCTTTGCATCATATTTTGTCCTTCCTTCATCAGTCCTCCCAGCATGCTTTGCCACTAATCCTCTATGCATAGATAACACTGCTTTGCCATTACACTAAATATTTTTGGATATTGGAGTAAAATCAAAGGTTGAAGAAGAGCCAAATTTAACCGAACTGTTACCATCATTTTTTTCAAATTTTCCCTACTAATTAACATTCCTTTCCCTTATTTCCACTTACTTCATGTTTCACATCCTCTCTACTGCTGCTATGAACAACTCTGCCTCCTGTGGTGTATTTCCTACACGTTTTGTTTTCCTCTAACTTACTAAATGTGTGAAGTATGATGATCATGAACATTTTTAACTTGAATAGTTGCTATACTTCCACATTACTTACTGAAAAACAGCAATTCCTATCCTTACCAGTATAATTACCAAATCTGAATAATGTCGATCTTTTATATTATTATGAAACTGTAAAGTAAAAATTGCTGTCTTGTGTTTTAAATGGCATTTTTTTGCTATTTCTATGATAATATGTCTTTTTATATATTTGTATATTTTCTGTTTATTATCTGTGAAGCCTGTCTTTTGAATATTAAGCCACGTCTCTTTTGCATTTTCTTCTTTTCATTTTCTTCAAAATGAAAAATTTCTTTCCTTTTCACTGAGGCATATGAGAGCATATGTTATGTAAAAAGGCCTCCTTCACAAAGAGGTTTTGTTGCTCGGCCTGGTGGCGATGTCAGCACATGGGGGACTGAGGCGGGAGGGTCACTTTGAATTTAAGGCCACCCTGGTCTACAAAGTGAGTTCAAAGCTAACCTGAACTGCATAGTGAAACCCTAAAAGACCAAAAAATAAATAAATAAATAAAAGAAAGAGAGAGAGGTAGAATGGAAGTAAGGAAGGAAAGAAGGAAGGAAGGAAGGGAGGGAGGGAAGAAAGGAGGGAGGGAGGGAAAGAGGGAAGGAGGAAGGAAAAGGAAAAAAAATGAGATTTTCTTTTTATTTGGATTTTCAATTTAGGTATTTAATCCACATGGATGTTTTTAGTTTCCACATGGGACCCACATAGAGTTTATTGCCCAACTATTACGAAGTGTACATTCTGTCTATAAGCTCTCACCTAAAGTTATATATTGATGAGAAAGAGGAACGGTGTGGGTTGGTCACTGTAGTGTGATGGTACTTGCTTATGTACCCATGAGGAAGTGGATGAGTATGTATTTCTTTGGATAGGAAGGGGAGAAGCAGAAGTTACTGCCTTTCTTTTGAAATACAGTGTATATTAACATTCCCCCTGCAGTGCAGAGACCAAGCCCAGCTGGGCCTAGCCTTGAGTAGAGCCCAAGGAGCTCTGTCTTGCTCTTTGTTGTTCTTTTCTAACTCAGTGCAGGAGTCTCTTGTACATGGTCACAGCTGATCCCTGGTGTAGCGCCGCTGTAGCATTCCAGAGAGCACATCGAAAGAAGTTCGAGATGAGGGTTTCCTATATGCAGGTTGCATGTGTCGCTCCTATTCGCTCCTCACTGCTGAGAAGTTAACTGTGTAGCTGCTGTGCTTCAAATAAATGTCCCCTGAAAAGTCTACTTGCAAGGGGTCCTCCCCAGAGGAGCAGTGTTGGGAGGTAACTTTCATGGGGCCTTATGAGATCCTTAAGTCAGTGGGGCCAATCCCTCAAGAGAGCAGCACAGCCCCCAGACACATGCTTGTGATATGAATACTTCTACAACACATGTCCCCAGCATGATGGGACACCCTCACTAGAGTCCCAAACCAAGGGCACTGTCTGAATTGGGACCTGAGTCTCCAAAACTGAGCCACAGTAAACTTCTTTTTACATTGTAAGACCCTGTGTCAGGCATCTTAGTATGGTACCATGAAGCTAAAAACAATAGCCAAGCCTAACCACAAAAGAAAATAAATTTTTGCATGCAGCTGCAGCCAAATGCCTAGAAAGGGAAAACCGTATTGATAGAGCAGGCAATAATCTCCACTATATCATTTACTTTGCTTTCATTACTTGCTCTCATCTTTCGAGGAAGAGGTTTCTATTTATAACAGGTTGCATGGTTCAATTAGATGTAAATAGCATGTATGTTCTCACTCCTATTAAAAATGAAATTTTTATTCTCCCCTTATCAAGAACACCTCTATTAAATAGTGTCAAATTATATTTGTTGCAGAGGCAAGCATATAGCATTGTGCCATGTGTTTATTTCTGAAAACAAAAATAAACACATGACACAATTAAACCCAGAAAGCATTGTTTTCTCTATGGTTGCACAAATAGCTGTTTAGAAACTTGTATAAAATTGAATGGTGGCAGTGCTGCCCCATTTTGAGATGAATGTTCAGTGCTGAAGTATAACTGTGCTTCAAAGGGCTCAGTCTGAGGTGTTCCCAGGGAAGAGCCCCACATCCTCCCTTCAGAAATTTGAAAGTCACTCCATTGCCCATTCCAAGTGTCACTTGCTTCAACTGCACATACACAAGTATTCTACGCACATCTTCCTGCTCCTCGAGCATTCCATCTGAGAAGCATATGGAGCAATTCACCATGATAATGAATAATGAAGTATCAGAAAATCGTTCCAAACATCAGATGCACAGTTAAATTGCTTGTCATCAATTCATAAATACCATAAAGTGATATTATAAAAATTATATTTTAATATTATGTGCTGCCATATGAATAGCCAGAAAACGGGCTGGGGAGATGGCTCAGTAGAATGAGCACTTGCCTGGCAAGCACAAGGACCTAAGTTCAATCCTCATTTCCACCAAAAAAAAAAAAATAGCCAAATAAGAAACAGAGAGAGAGACAGACAGACAGACAGAGAGACAGAGAGACAGAGAGAGAGAAAGAGAGAGAAAGAGAGAGAAAGGGGTGGGGTGTAAAGCACCAATATCCAGATTTTCCATTTCCTTTGGTCCAGAAGCTGGAACTGCCACATTCAGTGGATACAAGAGGACCACTAAGGAAATCAAGTGTGTTATACTACACAGGAGAAAAGGCACTAAAGTGGTTTCATAACTCTTACTCCAGACCTGTTTCTACGTCCTAATTAAGTTGTCAGCTTATTGTTGGGTTTGTTTTCCAGGAGAATCTAGAAAGTAGTATAGGGTTGAGAAAGATGAATTTATGCCAAGCTGCCGAATCTCTGCAAAGGAAGCTGTCCTCCTGTCCCATCCATCTGAACAGGTAAATTTAGGTCTAGGAAATGAACAGGGTCCTAATAATCTCCTAAAGCCCAGTAGAGAAAAGAGAATTACAGTTGATCTCAGATTGGAAGACAAAATGAAATTATTTGATTTCATTCAAACAGTCAATAGTTTTGGATACCAATGATGTATTCTCTAGCTTTCTAGAAGTTGTGACTTTAAGAGTGGACAACAGCCCTTCTTTGTCTTCATGGGCCTTTTGAACTTAGGAAAACAGAGAACATAATCATCAATAGCCAAGAAGATATAAGTCGTAGTGCGTGCTAGCCACATGGATACTTTTCTCTGAGAGTATTGAATGGAGAGATTGGAATGAGATTCTTCTGTGTCAGGAGGACATCTTCAAAGGCCTCTCTGAAGATGTCATAAATTATCTGAGATCTAAAAGATGAATGAGTTGCTTCAATCATATAGGGATGGAAGAACACACTTTTCATACTCATGTACTGAGATGGGATTGGTGTGTGTGTAAAATAGTTTCAAGAGCCTAGAAAGTGGCTTCTGGTATGAATTTACTAAACAATGACTGTCAGTGTCAGGCGCTGTTCAGGATGAATGGATTTCACACTGGGGAAGCTGTAGTCCTGCCTCTGAGGCACACACAGTTTGGTGGAGAAACGTCTTCATGACCGTCTCAGTCTAATGCAGGCAATGAGATATTGTGGACCGTTAATCCTTGTGTGTCCTGGGTACAATGGGTACAGTTAGGTCAGCTGAGAGTTTAAAAGATCAAAGATGTCCTAAGAGACTGCTTAGCTAAGACTTGATGGAGAAAGGGAGTTAGCCAAGGAGTACTTGGAGAGGAGAGTATTTTCTTGTGTGACAAACAGTACGGGGAGTAGTGCTATGTGTTCAGGAAATGACAACAGCTCTGAACTGCTATGTGTTCAGGAAATGACAACAGCTCTAGAGCATAAACTAGAGAATTAAAGTGCCCGGAGGAGATAGATGGTGAAACGCAGGCTATCAGAGGCCTCAGCTAGCATACGTGGGCCACCCACTGAATGATTACAAAGAGAGTCAAGCAATTTACAGAAGTTTATTCCACTGCCATTATGATGATGGAGTTTATGGAAGCAAAGTTATGTACAGAAAGTCCAGGTGTTAAATTATAAAGCCTTCCACTAGGGCAGTAATGGGTGAAGAAGGAAAAGCAGCTTATCTGAAAAATAGAAGAGCAAGTGCAGTGTGCTTGGTGATTCTTCAATCAGGACGAGTAGATAAGGAAGAATCGTGTTTCTGGCTTGGGCAAACATGTTTTCCCAATTAGAGATCTTCAAGAACAAATATACCACATGAGAAAGATTTTGTTAAAGTTGATTATCCTAGAAATCTATTAGGCAACTGAATATGATCTTGAGAATTAGAAGAGACGTCAGGGCTAGAGATACGGGTTTTAAAGTCATCAGGGAAAAGCCAATGCAAACAGGTATAAAAGGTGTTCTAAACCTAGAGTTCATAGAGAGTAGATTGGGTGATCCCCAAAATTTGAAAAAATTCTGATATGTTAGTGCCAGTTGGAAAAGAAGCTTGCCAAGACCACTAAGGAAAATTCTTCAGTATTGGGGGACGAGATTTTGAGCCTTGAGTATTGGCTGATGAAAATACGGGGTAGAAACGAAGACAACAAAGGAATTAAGGTTTCCTAAGCCTCAGCCTGACTCATTTTCAATAGGATAGAGATTGCATATTCTTAGATGAAGAAAGCACGAACAGAACAGGTTTATTAAGTAAGCAAATGAATAAGTAAAAGACAGAATGAATAGTTATTAATAGATACCTAGCTTTATCACTTTGTCACAGTGACTAAATAAGGATAACACATTTCTAATCATAATAGATGGTTGTAATAAAATTATATTTAGTTGGTCCCATTTGCATGTGTAAGCCATGCATTATAAAGTAGTTGGCCTTGCAAGCAGCTTAGATATATCTCTAGGAAACCCTCTTTGCAGTATTAATTTATTTAACAAGAGCTTTCTTGTTCTCTATTAAAAATAGAAGTTTAGGACCAGCCAGATAGCTCAGCGAATTAAAGCACCTGCTCAGGCAGACACAGGGACTGGGGTTCCATCCCAGGCCTACAGTGCCACACCTGTCCCCAGGGCACACTGAGTGAGCACTTGAGACTGGGCATGGTGGCACACCCCTGTAATCCCAGCACTTGGGAGGCTGAAAACAGGAGGATCACCTTAAGTCTGATCTGTATAGTGGGACCCTGTAGACTTCATACTAAATACATAAAAAAGAAAAAAAAAAAAAAACTAGAAGTTTAAAATCCAAAAAGAAAGACTACTTACAGATCTGAAGTCGGAATTTTTTATTATGAAAATTGGACACCATGAACATGTCCATTAGGAAAAAAACATTGCACACGTCCAAGACACACCCCTTGAACCATCGTACTCACAAATTGCTTTTATTCAAGTCATTTTATGGCACCTCTTACAGTATTCACATGCCTTCCACAGATCTAGAGTATAGTTTATAGTTGTTAGAGCAAAAATTAGAATATGTTTTCTTCCTTATTCAGGCAGTTTATCAAAAAGCATGCACCAAGAAGTGTATACTGCATCATATTATCCATGTGAGGTAGGAAGCAATCTATAAAGGGAAGCCAAAGTTTTCAAGTTATCATTGTTCATGAGGCTCTGGGTTCAGGGTACCAGTCATCTAAAAAAAGATAAAATGAGCATTAAGTTTGCTTCTGTGCCCTAGAAAGGTTATAATGAATCTATCTGTAGGGAGTGGCTGAGCCTGCAAACTGGTCACCCATGATGGGGCAGGAGGGAAACAAGACAGGTCCTAGAACAAAGAATGCCTGAGGCAATACAAGCTGCTGCAATCCGGAGAGCAGTCAGTTGCTAGGCAAAACTGTGTCCTGTGATACTTTATCAAATGTATAAATAGATCCCCTTTCAGTGGTTGAGCAGATCCCTTCCTCCCGGCCAGAGACAAGTTTCCACCTGACCTCAGCTTTCTATCTCTTTTATTTCTCCTTTGTCTGGCTGCCACCTCCCACCCTGGGACCTTCGAGAGCTGAGCAGGATGTGGTAGTTATCAACATGTAATTTGGGGAAATTGCTGTTCTCAGATTCACACGTACACATAGACACAAGTAGTTGTCAAGCCTAAAAGATATGAATCAGTTGTGGTTCAGATGTATATAATCTCTCTGCTCCAGGAATTGCCCACATTTACTGTTAAGGTAAATGGTAGGATAGGGTCAATGGCCCAGAGGGCTTGTACTCAGCTAAACAGACTATTAGGGACATCTCTAGATTTAACTCTGTCATCAGTCCCAGGCTCCCAGAGCCATAGCAGCCACACAGGCACTGTTTCACCCACCTTTCTCTTCAGTTGTTTCAACAGCTCCTGTAACTCCATGGCCATGTAGGTTGTATGATGGGTGGAGGTATGTGGTCCTGTCAGTACACTTCCTTGGTCTAGAGGCACCTCTACCTTTACCTTCAGATGAATAGAAGGCCTTGCATGCAAGAGACTATCCTAGAGAGTCCTTCAGAAGTGAGGACTTGAGTATTTGGCGATGCTCCAAGAAGCAATGTATCCTGTGCTTCACAACATAATCTCTGTGGTGCCCAGTTGCTGTTTCAGGTCCTCCTCTGCTCACTACTTGTGGTTGATCTACTTGCTGTATTTCTTGAATGCTTTTTCAGTATCGTAACTGCCCTAGGCATTAGGAGGAAAGGTAAACAAAGTTCCTTCTGTTTATAGAAAAATTTTGTATTGTGAGAGTGCAGAGCCCAAAAAATGTCATTCAACAATGCTTACAATAAAATAGTACTAAACAATGCAAATGAAAGCATAAGGCATAAGAAAACAGGACATAATAAAGGAAGCGTACTATAGTAGAATAATCACTTTTTAGCTTTCCCAAAATGTAAGAGAGGGGAGTGAAACAACAAGGTTTTGGCCAAGCAAAACTAAAGGAGGAATAGCCTGTGTAAAGGACCAAAGATAAGACTGAAGGTACCTTGGAGCAGAAGGAAGACAGGTGTAAAGAGAGTATAGAAGAGAGAGGAAACAGGAGCAGAGCAGGGAAAGAGGTTCACAGATCAGGCAGGAGCTAATTTGGAGCCACACATGGTGGGCATGCTTATAATCCCAACAGTCTGGGAGACTGAGACAAGAGAAATACAGTTCAAGTGGAACCCAGGAAAATTAGCAAGTTGGTGAGGGCCCTTCTCAAAACAATAAAGGCTCATTGTGAAGACTTTAATTCAATTCTCAGTGCTATGAAAATAATTAATTTGGTAAGTGCAAGGTGAGATCCCTTGGGTGACTTACATGTGAAGATTGATTACTTTTAATTTTATAATGATATCTGAGGCTACTGTGTGGAGAATGGATTAGAAGGACAAGCTGGAAGCCAGGAAACCCACGCAGCAATTCATGTTGCCAAGGGGACTGACTTGATCTAAGCTAGAGATGAGAAGGTGGTTCATGTAGTCAGATTAGTCAGAAGTGGCTATATCCTTCTACCTCAGAACATCTTTTCCTCCAGGACTCTTTCTGTCAGTTGCTACAGTTACCCTGCATTCCAGGGGCCACACTAATTGTATCCCTGTTATCTTTACCCTCTTTCTTCCTTCCTCCTCTTCAGCTGGAAGCCCATCCAGTGCCATCAGATAACTATGGAACCTGGTGCAGTCATGATCCCTTCTCTTGTCTCTTTTCACCACCTTAGCTCAAGGCTCCACAGCTCCTTGTATGACTTTCTTAAAGAAGGCAGTAGTAGGGCTCATGAGATATCTGTGGGGCACCTCTTCTGGTTACTTTCAGCCCACCACATTAAATGCAAGCTATGCATTACTATGCACCTCACCCTTCTATGCTGCCCAAATCCCACCTCTGCCCTGTACTCCAGCCTGTTCTTCTTGGCTCTGTGACTTCATCCCTGAAAATTCATGTAAAATAGCATCTCTGTGTACTTCAGTATTGTTTCTAATAGCAAAGAAAATAGAAACAACCTGAACACCTAATGGTTCTGTCTTATGCTCTTAATGAACTTCAGTACTATATCCGTTTCCATTGTGGGATAGTTTTGCTTCAAATCATCAGTTTTTTAATGCCAAAGTGCTCCTACAAAAGTTTGAGGTTTTCTTCAGAGTTTTATAGGTTTCAAAAGAATGAAATGTGAGACTATCTACCTTGCCAGTTATTTCCCAAGAAACTCCTAATTTCTCAATTGAAGTTTAATTTCACTCTTTCTTACACAGTAGGTGTTATTCTTTGGCATTTGCGGTAAAGATTTATATTGGTAATGAAAATTTTCAGACTAAATAGAAATAATCCCATAGACAAACAAATGAGAAAGACTTAATTTACTTTAATAAAATCCTATCTATGCACAACATTTCTATCTCTACTTTGGATTTTAAAAATGTATAATTATGATTTAGAGTGAAAGCTTAAACATATGCTGTTCTGAATATCCTTGTGCTAAATTTCTCCAGTATTAAGAAGATTTCCATATACAAATCAAGATTTTATGTTTTGGCCTGAAGAAGAATATTAGCATGTGTGGCATATGCAGAGATGTTTATGACCCCTCAGGTGCCTTTTGTGAGAAAGCTAAATTAAAAGATTATCCACAGCATATTGTTCCTCAGCTGAAGGGTTTATAAAACTGAACTTAGGTTTCATGGATTTTGTTGTGGGAAAAATATTCCCTTTTTCCATTTTGAGTTTTCTTGCCTTATTTACAGTCCTTAAAGTTCTCACCTTTTTTTAAGAGTAGGAAAATTCACTGGGGTAAAGGACTGGGCAATTGGAAGAGGAAATCGCAATAGCTCAGGGGAGACAGGGGGACATGATATGGGTTGCCTTCATTCTTAGTGTAGCTGTATTCTAGTAGAAAAGTTCATATTTGAACTTGGCAGAATCAGACTGTACCGGTCACATCCTAAGTTACAGCATGTACAGTTAGGGTATTTTTACACCAGTAAGGTTTGAAAGACTGACTCCATGACATGTTCCTGAGTAATAATCTTCAAGTTCTTATATAACACAGAACTTTTGTGGTTTTTACCTAATTTGTCCTCCAATACCATATCTCTTCCTGCTTTCGGAAACTCTACTTCCATGTCCTTCTTGCCTGGTCTAGCTTCTTAATATAAATTAGGAAACAAGTAAGCAAATAACTTGGAGTTAGTAAGGCAATCACACATGTCCACAGTCTAAGCAACTGCTAGTGGCTTCAGTTATATTTATTGTATACGTATTCATCCTTATTCTCACATAACAACCAAACAAGTCTTGAAAAGTAAGGTAGCACAAAGCAAATCATCTCAGATTCAATGAGTAAGACTCACCTGCTAACTCTTGTTTTAGACTCATCTTCAATAATGAGTTAGGGAACGATAATGATTATGTGATTTACATCATATATGCTTATGCAATTAAAGAGTAACACGTTTTTACCAAGGCAAAGAACATAATTTTGTATTCAAAATATAACAACCGTCAAGTAGTGACCTGGAATTTGACTATATTAAAACTTGGCCACCTAGCACTGTACCCAGTGTTCATATCTGAACAAGTAAAACATAAAAGACTTCTCTAGATTTGGAAGTCATATCATTTCAATTCTTTTGCATGTTGTCACTACACTATTGTGACTTTTGTTTGCTAACATGTTGTGAAATAATAACTTGTATTTCTGTAAAGGTTTATAATTTTTT
>NDGM011186717.1:0-11269 GCA_002564305.1 Octomys mimax
TTGCAGCTTCCAAAATTTTTTAAAAAAAGATGAGATCCCAGTTGCTGATTCTTAGAAGAAGAAGAAAAAGAAAAAGAAAAGACTTTTCTTTTTCTTTTACCATTTTGTATTCTCTTAAAAAAAACCATAAAAGTATATTTTTTAAAAAGCTAAAAAAAAAGCTAATGCTCAAAAAAAAAGAAAAAAAAAAAGGAAAACAAACAACCTGTCAGTTAAGAAATCTACAGCCAGCAAAACTTTCTTTGAAGAATGAAAGAGAACAATATTTTCAGATAGACAAAATGAAAGCGGTTTATTACCAGTACATTTGCCATACAAGAACTCTGAGGAACCAGTCATTACTTTTAAAAGGAAAGAACCTTAAACATATTCAAAGCCACAAGAATCAATAAAGAACTGTGAACTGGCCATGCTAGTGCTGCCTGCAATCCCAGGTCTCTAAGAAGCTGAAGCAAGACGATCTAAAGTTGGAACCTAGCATGGGTAATTTAGCAAGACTCTGTCTCAAATTAAACGTCCAGAAGGTGTTTTAAAGGGCTGGAAATGTAGCTCAGCATAAAGGCCCTAAGTTCAGTCCCCAGTAACAAAACAAAACAAAACAACATTGGTAAATGTATAAGCTAGAATTACTGTACTTTTGATTTGTAACTCCTCTTTTGTTCTTTCTTTTTTCTTATTTTAGCACTGTAAATTGAACCCAGACACTGCTGAATTAAATCTCCAGCTCTTTTTTTTTTTTTTTGTTTTTGTAGTTGCCCCTGTTTGCCTTGACTTATCTTCCTGTCTCAGCCTCCTGAGTAGCTGACATTACAGGCAAGTGCCACCGCACCTGGCTCTCTCTCTTTCTTTCTTGTATGATTCAAAAGATAAGCATGTAAAACCAAAATTACAAAATATGTATGAAGATGTAATATGTGAAAATATTAAAACAAAGAATTTTGTATTTAAAAAAAAGAAAATGGGTCAAACAATATAAGCACAAACTTCTTTTCAATGAACTAATAGAAGTGAGTAGTATAACATATATATGTATATATGATACATTAATATGTATATGTCATATGTATATGTCATATATATCTTGTCTTCTTTTCACATTCCCCAATCCCAGTTTCTCTTTTCTTTTGAACAGTTTCTTCCCATTTCAAAATATCTGTGGTACATTTTGAATCTTTTTTACTTTTTCAGCTTCTTGCACTAGGGAGACAATATGATGTTTACATATATGAGTTGGTATTTTTTCACAAATGAGTATGGTCTCAAGTTACAAATATTTACCTATAAAGGACTTGAGTTTATCTTTCTTTATAGCTCAGTGCTACTCCATTGTACAATCCATTTTTATCTATTTCTTGGTAGATGGGCATTTGGATTATTTCCAAGTTTTAGCTATGACAAATTGGTCTGCTATAACATGGGTGCACATATACAGCTATGTCTATCTCCATGAAATAAACTAAAGTCAAAGTAAATAAAAGATCTACATATTAAAACAGAAACAATCTATTGGAAGAGAAAGTAAGAGACATAAGCATTCTCTACCTATGCTTATGTCTTCCAGAACGTTGAAGACATAAGCATAGGTAGAGAATTCACAAACAAAATTCAAACTGCAAAAGAAAGACTCTGAAAGATTAACTACTGAAAAAACAAAGACAAAACAAAAACAAAAACAAAAAAACCTGAAGTAGCTCATCAGTTTAAAGCACCTGCTCAGGTAAGCTTAGGCAGACGCAGGGGACCAGCATCACATGCCACACCAGCCCTACCCTCAGGGCAGGCTGAGCAGGCTCCCTCCAAAAAAATCAAAGACTAGGATTTCATCTTATTAAAAACCTTTTGAACATCAAAAGAAATCATCGAGTGAAAGGACAACCCATGGAATGGGGAAAAATGTTAGTCAATTGTCTCTCAGACAAAAGTCTTCTATTTAAAACATACGAAATACTGAAAAAACAATCAGATCCTCCAAATTCAAAGACCCAATCCAAAAATGGGCACCTGAGAGGAATACTACTTGTCAGAAGAAAAAATACAAACAACAAATAAGTACATGAAAAAAATGTTCAACACATTGATCATTCAAGAGAATGCAAATTAAGACAACACTGAGATTCCATCTCACTCTAGAAAGAATGCCTATCATCAAGAAGTCAACCAATAACAAATGTTGGTGCAACCATTGTAGAAATCAGTGTAGAGATTTTTCAAAAAATTAGGATTGGAGGTCCGACTCAACCTAACTATTACCTATCTGGGTATTTTTTCAGAATAACTAAAAATGTATCACAGAATTATGTCTATTTTAGATGCAACCCCACACTGGAAAATCAGTCAATGAGTAGTCACTAGCCATAAAGTAAAAAAAAAGAACAAACCCTGCTTGATCTGATTACTGCATTCATTTGCAAGCTAAATTCATTATAGTGATTGACCAGTTCCTATAACTTTGATTTTGTTGGAGAGGGAAAAAACTCTAAAAATTTGAGACCAATATAGCGTGAATAGAATTAAAAACTAAGGAAAAATTTTTTGTCATCTATCACAATAAACACACTAGGATTTTATTGAACATCAAACGAGTACTAAGAAGTTCATCTTTTGTCCCCATTGGTAGAAAGAATAGTTACTTAAACTTAACAAATTCAGCATTGTCAAAGAAAAATCATTACATTTTTCCTGTTTAAGGAACAGAGACTTTTTTACAAATTGGAGCTGTGGAGATAGCTCAGCGGCATAAGCTCCTGCCTGGCAAGTGTGAGATCCTGAGTTCAATACCTGGTACAAAAAAAAAAAAAAAGTGGACTTTGACAGTCACTTCTGTGGAAAAATTTTATCAGTGGTATATGAACATTCAGACAACAAAGGCCCAGCCTCGTGCACCCAGGTCAGTCTCCACAGATCTGGTGTTGGCTAAGGAAATAATGGGCCAGCTGATGAAGCTTCCCTCCTTCTGATGGTACCTGCTGAGAGGAGTTCATTCACTATGCTGATGGGTCTTCCTTGCACATGAGGATTAGTGACATGGAAAGCTACTTTGATTTAATTATTCTTTGCCTGTGTTCTTCATAAAGTCAAGATATAGTTAAATCTATCTCATTCATGTAACCTCCAAATTATAAGTCCATAACAGTTTTCTTGCAGTGATTACACCACTCTGGGGATAGCTACCCTTTTCCTTTTAGTCCAATGTCAGCTCAGATAGACTACGAAACTGCTCACTGTCACTGGTAGAACCACAGTTCAGCTCCCAGTTCTAGGGCTTGGGCTCTACTGCATCTCTATCCCTCAGAACATTTTCCTTCAAATAGCCTCTCAAAATAAATGTCAATTTTAAAGAAGGCTTTTTGTTCATTGTCTGTGGGCAAATAGTGGCAATGTGAAACAGTGATTAAGACTGCATAGCTTAAATGAGACCTTCTTGACTTGAACCCACAGGCTGTCACTTATTAAACGTGATTACGGATTTATAACTTGAATTCTTTGTGCCTCAGTTTTCTGTCAATGAATGTTCACCACGATAACTGCTGTAAAGGCTTTCCTATGGAACAGAACAACTGCGAAATGTTTAGAATACTACCTGATTATGGGTAATGTTGGAAAAAAAAACCCCAGTTATTATTGTGTGGGTTATGTCAAACAAGTTAATATGTCCTCTGCTCTTTTACTTTCAATGAAGGAATAAATCCCAGGCCAGAAGAAAAACTCTCCATACTCAAATTCATTGCTACAAAATAGTCATTGAGTCAACACATATTTGAGTTCCTTCTCTGAGTAAGATATTGTGGCTGGCACTGGCCATCCTGTTCTGCTTTGTGGAAAGATGGATATGGACTAGCGATATATCCTGAGTATAAGACACCATGTAGTAGGGGATTCATGCTGATTCAGCCCGTGGTGTGGATTTCTCAATTTCTCTAGGGGCCTCCCCTTTTATCAGACAATCTAAGAGCTGGCAGGGATGAGTCCCTTAAATAATGCCTTGGAAAGGACTGCTACCAACCAAAGTGTGATTGGATGTTGAATAGAATAGTCGCGCGTAGTTGCCAATAGACTGTGTTGGCCATCATTTCCCTACTAGAAGCATAAGCTTATCTTTAGATAAGCAGAGTCTCCCAAATGGCTGTGATTAGTACAAAACATGCCTATTGAGTAACTTGCTAAACTCTCCGATTCCCATTATAAACTCTTAAGGACCTACCAAACTCTGTACTCTTATGCCTTAGGTATTTTTGTTCTTGAACAATAAACATTTAGTTTGCAAGCAAGCTATGGCACTCCATGTCCATCTGACAAAAACTCACTTGTATTCCAAAAGGCCTTCTTGCTGTTTCACAAGGTGTTTACCTGGTAGGTATACACTTCTGCTTACTTTTTGTAGGAGAAAAGGATTATTTCAGTAAAACTCACTGCTTTTGTTTTCATCTTGGAGACTGCATGTCGCAGATTGTGTGGCTCACCAAGATGACTAGCCAACTTACTAGGCCAGGGTAGCCAAAGTAAATCTCCTTGGAAGTTTCTGTTGAACCTTCTTTTAAATGTCCAGTGTGCTGAAGTAACACAGGGCTTCCTAAACTCTTAGCAGCACTTTTAGCATCAGAAGAAACCTTCATAACCAAGGCCTTTGTGATGCATTAGAAAATTCCAGACCCAATAATGTTCAAGTGAACATGCTCACCTTAGAATTTTCTTACCTGAGCACTGCTTACATTTCAGCTCCATGAATTTGTTTGTTTGTTTGTTTGTTTTTGGGTTTTTTTTTTTTTTTTTTTTTTGTACTGGAGATAGAACTTGGGACCTTACCCTTGCTGCTGGGCTATATCTCTGGCTCAGCTGCATGAACTCTTGACAGCTGTATCTGGTAAGATGCACCATTCTAGGGTTTGCTATAGCCTTTTATTTTTAGCAAGAAGTGTAAGAGCAAGAGGTTGACCACGGTACATCCCAGACACAGTGGATGCTGCCCACCTGTCTAATTCATACGATCCTTCGATGCCCACAACTGGTGACTTCTGGCTGAATTTGATATGGAACCCACTGGAATACACCTTCGGTTTTCCTCACTTTCCCATTAGGACTGGAGTTTTAAAAAGTTTTTGTGAAAAGGGATCCTCTTATGGATTTTATAAGGCTATGCATTTTTCCAGAAATACACACATGCAGAGATGATCTGAACTGCAACATTATAGAATGTGAGAACTTCCTGAGGTCCGTGTCAGGACCCCTGAGCTCTGTATATTACAAATATACTGTTGGGCAAGATAAAGTTCCTGAATTTTAGTGGTTCTCAAATCATACACTTTCCTAAAGTAATTCCTTTTCCTTTAGAACCTGCCAATCCCATTTTCAAAAACCACAAGCAAAGCTTCTTGAACAAGGTTTGGCGTTTGAAATTTTTCCTTTTTAAAAAAATTTAAATTTACAGAAAATCTTTTTATTATGGGATATTTCAAATGTACATCAAAGTACTCAGAATAGTATAACAGATCCCAAGCTTTCTTCTCTTCTCTTATTATTAGCCAACTAGTTATTGAAGCAGGACCTAGGTCTTACTGTCATAATCTTAAATCTAAGTCTATGTAACATAATTAATTCATTTGGAAATATTTTAATATTGTTTTCCTGATACAAAAAGCACTTGAGAATAAGGAGGTTGAAAAAGCAACAATACCATCATCAAATGTAAAAACACTGTCAGTATTCATACTTTCAGTGATCTCCTAAACGTGACGTTTTTAAGCTTGTTTCTACCGGAATGAAGATAAGGCTTCTCTATAATGATTAGTTGGTATGTCTCTCAAGTCAAGGGAAGTCTTCTTTTCCTGTCTTTATTCTTGGTAATTTATTTCTTGAAGGTACAAGGGTGTTTGTCTTGTAGAGTTGCCTTGAACTGGGATTTTTGCTGGTTGCATTTCCATGGTGTAGCTTAATATATTTCTTTTCACGCTTTGCTTTTGACTGTACTTCCTACAGATTAGGTACTGAATCTAGAATTCAGAAAAGAGGGTCAAGGATGGTGCCAGAGGAACTCAGCTTGTACCTGTGATGCTTTCTTAAAAAAAAAACATAGAGGAAAAGATAAGAAAAAAGATAGTGTAGAAGCCTCTGAACATGTGAATCATAGGAAGCAGGTTAACTTATCAAGTTATTTGGCATGAAGCAAAGACATCTGTAATTTTCAGTTTTCAGCCTGCTCGCTCCATTATTTTATGGTGGATATTATGTATGTTCTCATGTGTGGGGATGGTGTACAAAAAGTTTGTTCCATTTTGTAGCAGTATGCAGGTCAAGGAAACATGGGTATTTTATTTTTGCCAATAATATTTTATTGCTGCAAAAATTACGGAGTGTTAATTCTACCCTGAATCACTCTGCAGAAAACTACTGGAATGCAAAAGGAACAAAAACACACAATCCCAAATAGCACACAGTTCTGGCCAATGGAACTGGCCGCCAATCCACTCTTTGCTGCCTCTTCGCCAGCATGACCTAGGAAAACATCAAGGTTTAGCCAAGCAACACGACTGTTCTTGGGCCCTGTGCAGCCGGTGCTGGGTTTCTTCCGTTACTGGCTGGTGTGAGGCTAAAGACTGCTGTGGAAGTGGATGTGTATTCCTAGGCTTGCAGATTTTCTTTCTTCATTCCCTATGACCCTGTTGCTACTGGGGAGTTTAGGTGAAACAGGATTTCCCAGTAGGACTGAGATCAGTTATCTCTTCACTGACTATAACAACTCACAAAAGCAGAGATCTTTCATTCACAAGAAGCTCATGGCTTGGGAAGAAGTCTGTAGTCTGATCACTTTATATTTAAGATAGGTTTCATTCAAAGCAGCTTGCCTTTCACCTGGAATCCTTCACTGCAGATACCAGGGAATCCTATAGTTTTTTACTCTTTTGTGTTCTGTAGTATGTTTATTATTTTTTCATTTGCCATAATGTATTTTACAGGACTATTTTAGGATGGGAATATTTTAGGGGCAACTGAAGCTGATACAATGAGTATGAGTCTTTCCTATTAGCAAATGAATGAAATAGAAATAGGTGGAGAAAGGAACAAGATTAAGGATTAAGGATAAAAAAGGGGGTCAGTGAGATGGTTTAGCAGACTAAGTACCTGCTTTGTCAAGCACAGGGACCAGGGTTCGATTTCTGCTAAGCCAGTGAATGAGTCTGGGTGTGGTGGTGCACACCTGTAATCCCAGCGCTAGGGAGGTGGAAAACAGGAGGATCACTGTGAGTCCAGGTTGTGTAGTGAGACCCTGTACCAAATACATAAATGAAAAAAAATGGATAAAGGGGAGGATCCTAGGTATGGAAACATGAAGATTAAAGGGGAAACAATATTATCTACAGCTTTAAAGAAAAGTTAAATATATTTATGTATTGCTAATATAATACAAATTTAACATAATTTAGTAAGAAATATGGAAGGTGAAGAAAGAGGAAAATAAGTAAAAGAAAAAAGTAGAAGCAAGACACTGCTGCCACAACTAAACATTGTAAACCACTTTAGGTGGTAGCATGGGAAGCAGTTTGGGGTCAAGAAAGGCAGTGTAATTACTGAATACTACACTCATGTATACACAGCCTGGTGATGAAGCCAGGAATAAAACCCAGATTTCCCAATTCCTGGCCGTGGGCCTTCTGTATTACATCATGCTGTCTCTGCCGTCAGATAATCATCTTGCATCTGGAACATAAATACAGCCAATTCAAATATGCATCTTGATCTTATCATGTGGTTAGCAATCTGTAGTGTTATTACTGTCAATAAGAGTGCATCCTATTAATGCCATGTTTGCTTTTTGGCTGCAGGTCTAGTGGCATAAAGTGGATAAATACAATATAGGATGTGGTAGAAGAAAATAACCCTCGTTTCAAATAACACAGATAAAAAAGGGAGCACCCAGGTAGTGCTACTGTAGAGTTGTCTGGAAGCCAAGGGAGACACTGAAGCAAATTCATTCATAGAAGAGACGTGTTTAGTCTTGGTAAAGCAAGTGGGAAGTTTTTTTCAGTTCGTGGTTTGATTAGGAACCTATCTTAAGAATAAATATCAGTTTTTAAGAGATAGCAATCTTTACTGTCATACAGAGTGAAGTACCTAGAAGCTCCATCTGTGTTGTTTACATTTTCTTTTCTCATGGGTTCTGCATGATGCATAGGCCAGCACATACACAATCAGAACAGCACTTGATGCTCAATTGATCAGCATAAATAAGGCAATTTTTGACACCAAGCCACTCACTCACTGTAGCTTGTGCTTCCCTTTCAAGTGTATTGACTTCAGGTTCAAATGTTTTGATTGTTTTAAAAACAATCATTTGTGCCATTTGCACACTCACATCCACAGCAACATCCAGAATGTCTGAGAGGTAGACACAACGCAAGCTTTCATTAGGAAGGAGAAGATAGACAGAGTGGTGTATAAACCTTAAAAGGGGAGAGTGCGCTCATACTTGCTACTTATTCAGAGGAATCTCAGAGACACTATGCTAATTGAAATATCTGGCACAAGACGACACATATTGTGCAATTCCACTTATGTGAGTTATTTAGAAAAGGTAAGCATGTAGAAGGCAGAAAGTAGGATGGTGGTTCCTAGGGGCTGGATGTTGGAGAATATGGAGTTGGCGTTTCATTTGTACAGTGTGCATTGGGAAGGATGAGAAAGTTCTGGAAGCGGGTGGTAGTGATGGTTGCCTCAAAGTGTAAATGGACTTCATGCTACTGAACTGTATGCCAAAAAGTAATCAAAACGTTGCTGCTTATGTTAGGTATAAATTATCACAATAAAAATCTAAACCATATTTTATTAATAACTTTTAATTGAAAATATATAGTGCACACACTTGCATTGTTCAAGAAAACTTAGCTTAAGTATCAATTATTGATACTCCCAATAGTTTCTTAGTAGCTGCCTAGTGTGTGAACCACTTTTTTGAGGAAAAAGAGAACTAAACCCTTTTGAAACTCTGAATGGACTTCATAGGAAAGGTGGCTGCTGGGTCAGAACTGACATGGTATAATCTGTGTGTCCATATAGCATCTAAATATCAAAGAAGGGGAAATTAAAAAGATATGATTTAATCAAATAAGGCCTGCTTATAATATTTATCCCCAGAAATGGTGTCTGTAGCGTCTAAATGAGAATTTGTGAGAGTGCTCATCACCAACAACTCGGTATTGTGGCCCCTAATTTTGCCTGCCAAAATTTTGACTTCTCTTCAGTTCTTCCTTGGAATCCTTCCTGGATTAAGAAGAAGAGGATTTGGGTGAAATCAGGATGTGAAAGCCAATTGACCCAGAACAATGGGGAGGCTAGACAGGCTGTCACACAGAGTGTCTGCCTAGAGGCCCCGACACTGCCAGCATCACTGGTGCTGCCACCAAACTCAACCCTATGTAAGTGGAGAAAGACTGCCATCAGCTCCTGTTTTTGACCTGAGCAAATTCACTGATAGTTTGCTCACTGCTTCAGAGCATTACATGGTTAGGAGTTACAAATGAATGAAATCATAGTTCACAGATTCATTCACTTGGTTGGTCAGTTAGTCAGTCAGCCAACCATCCAAGTTTTATTAATCACCTGCTAGGGATTAGTCACTGTCCTGGTCTCATCTAGTGGGAGACTATGTTTATTATAAAAACAGGATAACCTGTTTCATACAGGGATAAAATTTCAGAAAGATTCCAAGAGAAAGATCTTTTTCGTTTGGATGATTATGGGAATACTCTATGGTAAGGGATATATTAATCAGCAAGGAATGTGAAAAGGCTATGGTAGGAAACCCCATCAGGGGAAGTGCATATTGTTTGTCCCATGAATAACAAACACACCTGTTGTAGCATATATACCCCGGAAAAGGGAATATGGGTAGAGAGGTAGGCAGAGACAGTATAGGTGGTCACTCGGAAGATATGGGGGAACACAGTGTGTGAAAAGAGGGGTGATTATAACCTGAGCATAGCTAGGTTTTCATATCAAAGAAAAAGCCAAATGGAGGGATTCCAATTTGACAGGGGCAGGAAAGCACACGCATGAAGTGGACTGACTCTTCCACACATTTCCTCCAGGTCTCGCAGCCTGTCTGTCTCCAGAGGTGAGAGTCACACACTGAACAAGCTGACTCTTGCTTTCACAAATCTTCCTTCCAAAAGGGGTTTGTCACAACCTCAAATGCACACAAATCTCTTCTGATGACTCTGCGGCTGGGGCAAGGCCCTGGGTCCTGCATTCTGGGTCACTCTGAGGTGCTGCCAGGGAAGCCTCCGGTAGCCAGACTATAAAGTCGGGAGTTCTCACTAACACAATCCCTTATGACTTCGTGGAAAGACACAGCTTTCAGAGATTCTTGTCTCTCTCTGGTCACACATCATTCCTTCCATGCACACAACTGTCCCATTCCCTCCCAGCCCAGGACCACCACAATTAAGGGTTCCATATCAGAAAGTAAGCCACACTTTGCCAGGGTGGATTAGCACAGGGAAAGCTTGGCGGCAGGGCGACGATGCTCCCTGGAGAGGACGAAGACTCCGTGACAGGAGTCCCAGAAGCACAGACAACGTGAGGACTGGGAATGAGTGACACTCACCTGACTCATGGTATGAGCCAGGAGAGGTTAATAACAATTTTCAAAATCAAATCAGCCAGCACACACAAACTACCAAGCTAACAAGCCTTCACCACCTGCCCTATTCCACCTCAGGCTGCAGGTAGCCTGCAAGCAGGCTTGGATCAATTAGTCACTGTAATTGAAGCCAAATGTAATTAATTATATAATTGGGGGCTGCTCAAGTTTAATTTCACTAAATCATATTATGAAACTAGGGCATTAGGAAAGATTAGTGAGAAAAGGGAAACAGGCTTGAACAAAGATTTTGCAGGAGCTGTCAGATATTATTTCTTGACTAGCTACCCTACGAGCAAAGCAGATGCTTGAAACCCTCACAGTTATTGATAAAAATCCATGCGTTCTGCTCATTCATGCGCTTGTAATCAAGTGGTTACTAGTGTAAAAGAATGAATGACTTCTTACACCTGATTAGCTGGGCAGTGATGGAAGGGTTGGGGGAGGGACAAGGAAGTGAGAGGGGACTCACATTTTGGGATTTACTCACTAAGGAGTCATTAACGGAAACATAAAAGGCAGGTGAAAAATTAGGGCGGGAGTAAAGAGTATCAGCTATTGCCTTAATGACTGTCATTATCAAATTAACACTAGTAGTTGAGTCTGTGCCTCTTTTTTTTTTTTTTTTTTTTTTTT
>NDGM011186720.1:0-24967 GCA_002564305.1 Octomys mimax
CCCCCCCCAAAAAGGACAATTCCCCTTTGAGACTGAAAATGAATATATGATGATACATTATCATGGAAAGAGGGGGGTGAGGCAAAGATCATTTGAGAAAACTGAAAAAAATGTTGCAATTTTGTTGTAAAACAGCCATGTGGAAAGGAACATGTCCACAAGTAAGAGAAACACAAAAGGCACAGCAAGGCCCCAAACAGGTGGCTTTTCTGGGTTGTATCTCCAAGAGATACCTAATGTTTGTCCATCTGACTTTTAAGAAACTGTTGTTGCCTATTTATGCTAACTTGTTAATTTAGCATTTTTTTTTGTAAAAAGCCCTTCAAATCCTATTTTTTTTATGATTAGTTTTCTAAAGGCTTTCCCAAGGATTTCTCCATTTTCTCTTTATTTACCAGGAGTGACCAAAATATATTGTGATCATTTAAATTATAAAAATTACCATCATAAAGCATACTGCTATTAATCATTCTTTAATTGCTCCCCTCTTACTTTGAACACACTTATCCTATTCTTGGTACCTTTGGAAACAGTTCTAGTGGTCCTAATTCAAGATTGTCTTTATGAGGTCCGAACCAAATACTATCTAATGGGAAGGCAGTCTCCTAAAACCTTATGGTGTGTCCTCATCTACCTTATTCAGTGGCTCTGCACTTGGCTACTTCTGTCCTCATCTACCTTATTCAGTGGCACTCGGCTACTTCTGATTCTTCCTCAAATCAAAGGACCTGTAAAAGGTAAATGTTTGGATGTAGTCAGGACAGTACAACGAAGGAAGACAACTTCAGAACCTCATAACAAGGCACTAAAATTAGGACCAAGTATGTTTAAAGATAGAATATTTGGGGGGCACTAATTGCAATGTGTGTTTTACTCCAAAATGTTTTTAATTTAAGCATTCACCTTAATTTTTGGTCATACTGTATAGTTTTAAACAAGTGAATTAAATATAGAGGTTACCTTTTCCTTCTGTTCTCTTATTACTGTGGGTCTTTTGAAAATGAACACCTCAATTCATTTAATCAAGAATACACTTATTCCTTGGCTTACTCCTTCAGACTTCTAGCAGATGTGAGGCTAATTAAAAATCATCTATTAATATAATTGTTTTCCTTTGAGAAATTTCAATTCTAGTTTTCTTTGGCTGCTTCTGTGTTTCCTTTAGGAATTTTATGAAAATGTCTACAAAAGATAACTGTATCACCCTAGATGACAATGACTGAAAACAAAACAAAACCAACATGCATTAAATGTGTAAGACATGAAAAAGCAGAAGCATTTTAACAATTTATTTGATTGTTCATTTAGGGGCCAGGAATAAGTAAAGGAAATAAAAATTTTATAAATTCTTAAAGAATCTCAATAGTCTGTACAAAGCAGTATGACTAATCTACCTTCTCCTTATATTTAATTCATAACATGTATTCAGTGTAAGTATTCATTATGGATAAAATATTTTGCTTTTTATATTTTTATAGATGAAAACATTTAAGGATTTTATTGATTTTAATTCTTTTTATTGTAAGAAGTTCACTGGAACATTTTAGTCCCATCATACCAATAAGTGATTTATTCTTAAATGTTTATGTGAATATGTCCCTTATATAATAATCTACTGAACTGTGCTTTTAATGTTGGAGAGATGATACATTATCCTTTATTTTTAATGTTTCATAAATGCGAAAATTTTCATAAATTATCTCTTTTCTGGTCATGATAAAAAATTGAACTCATACAGAATTCTTCTTTGTGCTTTCAATTTTGTCTAAACCTAAAGAAAACATAACTGTCCTACATGAATTTTATTCATGCCCTAATTTGATTTTACAAGCAGAAAGACCAAACGAAAAGAAGGAAGTAATTAAATAAATAAATGTTACTTTTGAAAGTGAATAATTGTTTTGCACTGGGTAGTAATGTAAAATGGAGAATGTACATATAAATATATTTACTGATAGTTCCTGTGTTTTTATTTTTGGTCTCTGAATTATACTCAGTGTTTTTAACAAATAGTTACTAACATTTTTAATAAGTTTTATCAGTGAGTTTATATATGCAAAATTGAATTTAATTTATTCCTATCAAAATCTTTATGTTGTTACTAGATCCAATAGGTTGTCAATAACATGTGAAAATCACATTATTTAATTTATCTTACAATTTACTCTTTAAATCATACTGTTTAAGAAACTACAGCTATTAGATGAAGCAGTGTTTAAAAATCTTGCTAGGTACATACATTTAGGGAAAACTAAAAATAAGATTGAATTAAGATTATTGAGGACCAGCCTGAGAGTTGAGAAGGGCTCGCCTGATGCTCAGCAGATTAAAGCACCTGCTTAGGTAGACACAGGGGCCTGGAGTTTGATCCCTGACCTGCTGTGCTGGCCCTTCCCTCAGGGCATGCTGAGACAGTAACTGAGACTAAGCAAGGTGGCACGTGCCTAGTTCCAGTGCTTGGGAGGCTGAAAAACAGGAGAATCACTACGAGTTTGATCTCCAGTGAGACCCTGGAGACCCTGTACTAAATACAAACACACACACACACACACACACACACACACACACACACAAATCATTACAACCCCTTTTTCTGCCCCTGCGCCTGCCTAAGCAAGTGCTTTAGTCCACTGAGCTAATCTGGCCAGTCCTTTGATTTTCAGCTTTAGATTTGGATTTTTTTAAAATTATGAAATACATTCAAAGTAATCTATAAAACAATATTATACATCTTATTTAGTTATGACATGGCAGATATTTATGCAACTACCATCAGAACAGTAAGTGGGTCTTTGCCAACATTGCAAAGTCTCCCTGAATCACATCCCAATCGCCATCTGTCCTCAGCTTCCCAAGTTAACCTTTATGCTGATTTACTGTTACTAATTTAATGTTGGTTACCTTGCTTCACTGTATGTTTTAAACTCCAACGTGCCCATCCACAGACATTGCTTTTACCATATTTTGAAGAAGTAGAATGACACAGCACACATCCTTTGCTGCCTAGATTTTTTCCCAACATATTATTTGTGATTTGTGTAATGTTTTGCATACCTGTACATTGTTTATTTTTATTACCTTTTGGTATTTATTGCGTGCATATTTCATACTTTCAGAGAGACTGCAGTCTTTATGGAAGTTTGATGTGTTTCTGAGTTTCACCTTAATGTCTGTTGGTTCTATACTTCAGTGGGGAGATAAGTATGTGTATCTTCAGCTTTCCAAGATGTAATATGCAATTATAGAGGGGTTATTACTGTACACTTCCATGAGTCATATGATCATTTCCCATTGCCTCACTTTCTTAGTAACTTTGATATTTGTCAGTGTTTGAAATATTGTCTACTCAGATTGATATGTGTTTAGCTAGTATCAAAGGTGAATTTTAACTACTCAGATTGGTACAGTAGTTAATATAGTTTCAATGTGCACATCTATATATATTCTTTTTGATATGAGTCACATGCACATGTGCATATCCACTCCCAACACAATCAAAATTCCATGTTGGTTACTTTTGTTATATGTGCATGTCTTTCCCGATATGTAGCCCACTTGTTCACTCACGTCATGCTATCTACTGGAGATAAAAATTTTTACTTGTATTTTTTTTTAATTTATAAATCCTCTTCATGATTAGTGTTTATTTCATTCTCATTAAGAACTGTTTCCTTAGGGCCAGCCAGATAGCTCACCAGATTAAAGTACCTGCTTAAGCAGAGTGCAGCAGCCAGGGTTTGATACCCAGCATGCCCCCCAGGCCAAGTGAAACAGCGATGGAGACTGAGTGTGGTGGTGCATGCCTATAATCACAGTACCTGGGAGGCTGAAAACAGAATTGCTATGAGTCCGATCTAAGTAGTGAGACCCTGCAGATGCTGTAGACCCTGTCCTAAGTACATTAAAAAAATTTCTTTGCTGTATCATAAAGATACTTCCCTGTATTATATTCCTGAGGTTTTATCATATATTTTTTTATATTTTAACTTTAAATGTATATGAAATTTATTTTCATGTGTGATATAAGATAAACAGTTTAATTTTATTGCATGTGGGCCTTGAATTGTCCTTTAAGTTTTCTTTGAACAAGTTTATTTCCAATTGTATGAAATGCTCACTTTGTTAAACTCATTTTTTATATATATGTAATGCATTGGATTTTTTTTGTTATTTGTCCTTGTGACAATAATTTAGCAAAATAATTTTATTTGTGTAACTTCTGATATCCTAAAGTCTCTGTCATCCCACCTTAGTTTTCTTTAGCAGTTTTATGGGTATTTTAGAGATTTTTTCCACATCTTTGATATATATTTTATAAAGCTTGTTACACACACACGCACACACACACACACACACACACACACACACACACGGCTTAATTTATATTTGGATATCATCTAACCTAGCACACTTTGGGGAAAACCGTTTTGAATCTCTCAGTCCACGAACATGATATACATCACCAGGTTTTCAAATCTAAAAAGGAAATTGGGACTGGGGAGATACTGGGGGTGGTTTAAGTGCCTGCCTGGCAAGTGCAAAGACCCAGGTTCGATTCCAGGTATTGCATGCCATGCAGGGCCTGAAACTGGGCGTGGTGGTGAATGCCTGTAATCTCAGCACTGGAGAGGCTCAGCTAGGAGGATCACTGTGAGTCGGAGCTGCGTAGTGAGACCTTGCACCAAATAAATAAATAAATAAATAATCTAAAAATACTTTAAGAAAGAAATTAATTTCTCTCAACAAAATGTTAGACTTTTTTCTGTTGAAAGATATTACATGACTTTTATAAGTTTTAATCATAGTGTTTGATCTATTATTTTCCTCGCTATAGGACAAGCCAAGTTTTAGAAAAACTAAAATTGATTTTTTAACCTACGTCTCTAGCATCCTTGTAAATCTCTCCTAAATTATTGTACAACAGGGCTAGTAATTCTCACTGTGTATCTAAATTCAATACTATAACTACATATTTTGTCATTATCCTGTGCACAACTTTGAATTTTATTTATCTCTGGATCTTAGTTGCCAGTGATAGAAACTGATTTTGGCTAACTTTTGCAAAGGAAAACTGAAATGGAGAATATAGGTGAGCTCAGAGATTTCCAGATTCCTGGAGCTCTGTTTTGAAATGAGGAGGAAATCTTGGCCCCAAAGCGTGAAGTATCATAGACTAAGACTTAGTAGCACTGTGCTCGTGATGATGACTGCTTTTGCTTAATTTAGCATCTTTTCCTGATTTGGAATATTCACAGACAAGAACATTTTGCTGGCCAGACTAAGATCTTTTCTTGGCTCTTCTCAGAGAAAGACAGGATGTGATCTTTGGGCTTTTCAATGAAAAGGAGTCTATATTAATCTTCAGTGTGTTGACTATACACTTATTTATTATGTCTCTGTATTCCCTAGATTGGGGGAAGGAAGGAGCTGAGTTCTCTTTGGTACAGGGTTCAAAAGTAGAGTGCTCTATTCACTGTACCTGCAGTGTAGGACAGGGAGGGGACTGCATTTTCTGCCAGCCAGGGGGATGTCCCACCACAGGAGCTGGTCACCCTAGTGAGAGGATGATCTTTTCACCAATACTATACACACTGAGAAAAAGAGAGGAAAATATTATTTCTCTGAAGAAAATTGGATGCTCATAAGAAGAAGATTAGGATGCTGAAGCAAAACCAACTCATCTTCCTCTTTGGATGACATATGACAGTTGGGTTCCCACCAGGTCATTCTCAGTAAAGTTTAGTAATAAATACTTAGGAATTCTGAAACAACTGTCAAGGTTTGTGTCTAGGTGTCTCCTCAGAACCACATGTTGTCATACAGCTTTTTCAGAGATGGCTGAATATCTATTTTACCATGCTAAGATTAAGGATATGTGATTACTAAATCAGACTACTGCCCTAAATCCTATAGTCTGGTAAGGTAAAAGGAGCAGCAAAACCTTGCTGTTAAGGTCTCTTATTGCTTTTGCTACCTTCTGCCACCACAAACAGTTGTTCTTCTACTGTGTGCCTTGGAAATAGCAGATTCTATACTGAAATCTCTACAAACTGTGCTAAATAAACTTTCCCTCTCTTAAATTTGGGCATCAGGTATTTTGTCTCAGGAATGACAGGAAAGTAAATAAAATAATAATGTTTGTGGATTCAGCAGTGTATTATCTCAAAGATCATTATATACTTAACATATAAATACACAAAAGTTCATATATAACTACCATATGTGAATATATATACATATATATATATATATATATATATATATATTACATCCTTATTAATTTAAATGTCAATACCTGATAGTTTATAACAGAAAAAAAGATGAAGAAGAGACGTAAATCAAAACTTGGCATAAATGTTTTAAAAATTTGTTTTATAGAAATTTGTATTATTAAGTGAACCAAAAGTAATTTACCTTATAACCTGATTTCTTCAGGAGATAAAATAAGGTGGCCAATGTTTGTCAGCTTGAGTAATGAAGAGTAATGAAGTTGATCTTGGGCAGGTACTGTGTACCCCTCCATTTCCCAGATTTACTCAGCTTTCAGTTGTTACAGGAAAAAGGAATGTCAGGGCTGATGTTCGCAGATGTGTTAAGCTTGTGCAGATAAATTTTATTTAGAATAAAACTTGTATATAAGAAAATTCCAATTTATTTTTCTATGCTAGTTTTGGGTCCAAGTTTAATCTATATCTAGAGAAGAAGCCTCTAGCAGGGTGTGGTGGCACAAACCATCATCTGACCCTTGGGAGCATTCAGGAAGATCGTGTGCTTGAGCACTGCCTGGGCCCCATCAAGAAGCCTTGTGTCAGAGAAAAGAAAAGAAAGGAAGTGAAGCAAACAAGCAAACAAACAAGCTAGTAAAGGAAGAGCTTGACCTACACCTTGCTGGAATATAATAATCTCTTATCCATGTGATGACTTTCTAGGATGAGCAGCGATACCCTCTGAGACCACCTTATTCATTCTGGAGCTATGCTAAACTCGCCTTCTGTATCTTTGAAGAGCTCAGAGCTCTACTGATTTAACTACTTTTGTTTTCTCAAAGTGATTTTTTTTTTAATTCCAAAAATAACATGTCTTTTAAAGTCATGCAGGGAGTAGATAATTGTATGAAATAAAATGTGAAAATTTGGAAGACTTTTACGCTGTTTCCGCACATGTGTCTGAATTCAGCCATCAGGATCAACAGATTGTGGATCTACTTTACCTGCATGAAAGCACTGAGTCCTGGCCCCTGACCATGTCTCTGTGGTTTTCCACTTTCCCATTGTGACTTACATTTTAAAACAAATGTTTTATAAAGAAACAAAGCATCTTTAAAAGAGAAAATGAAATTGTTTTCTATCTAAACAATTGATAGGACATTTGTGCAATTTGATGTTATTACTGAAATTCAGGACAATATTGAACACACTGACATAGAAACTAAATTATGCTTTAGCTATGAACTTTATTGTTACACGAAGAGACATGAATGTTGTCAGTAGAACAGAGATACACAAATGATTTTTTTTTAAATTTTGGATACTGATTCAATATGAAGGAACATCATTTTGCCATTAAAATGTTGCATGGCACTATAAAAAGCAAGTAATGGAACTGACAATTGTTTAAGTCTCATTTTGATAAAATAAAAGCCAAAGAAATCATCACTTTAATTTATAACTAACTGCAAAGTTATTCCCTTTTTCCTATGCACATAAGGCCTTTGATTTTTTGTTACAAATATAGCTTAAGAGAATGGTTTTTAAATAAGTAATATATGTCTACCATAGATCTGGACCTGTAGTTATAAGAGTCAAAGTAAAGAGCACACACAGATTCTAAGAAAGAGGGAGGCAGATTTTGTGAAGATGAGAAATGCAGGTAAAAATAATTAAAGTGTAATATGTATGTGATAATGTATTGCTTCCCCAAGAAGACTGTAGTTATTGTCTATCACAAAGGTATCCTAATAAAAAATGACCTTAAAAAACAGGCAACCTGCAATAAAAAATAATTACATGATTTAATATTTTTTCACTAATTTGTAATGATACTGTGAAATATACACTTAAAACAGGTATGCAGTGATAGAACCTTAATTCCTTCACATTCTCTGCAACAGGAAATACCAATCACTATTTTTTTTTAAAATTTAGTCAAAGAAGTACGTCTTGGTGCTGGCAAGACAGCGCAACAGTCTGAAGTGTCTGCTTAAGCAAGCTTAGGCAGGTGCAGGGGACCACTTTTTGATCCCCAGCACCATGTGCCATGCCAGTCCTGCCCCCAGGGTGGGCTGATCCAGCCAAAAGAAAAAAAAAGAGTTACATCTCATTTTAATTTTTGTTATTAAACTTATATATTTGCCACTATTTGAATATATTTTCAGAGGATTATTATTTGTTAAATTTCAGTTGATTTATTTATGTTAGTGACCTTCTAAAAACTTACAATTAAGGTTTTTTATCCTGTCAATTACATATGATGCAATAATTTTATTCCAGAGTGCCATCTGTCTTTTATTTTTTTATGATAATTTTTTTTTTTAAAAAATCCAGAATCAAACTCAGGACTATGTGCTTGCCAGGTAGTTGTTTGTGCCACTGCCCTATATCCATGGCTGTGAGGATATTGTTGGCAGAACATTTTCTGCTTCTAATTATGTTACTCTTACCTTGTGCCTTCTGTGTTTTTGTCATATATGAAGCAGCTACATTCACCTTCAAGTTAAAAATTATTATTCTATGTTTCTCTTATTGATAACATTTCAGTTAAATTCCCAAATAGAAGAAATCAACATAAGAAATGCCAATATATATTATAAGGGGCTTGCTCTGTGCTGGGTCATTTTTTCTGAGTTTTTTCCACGAACTGATAATTGTCACTTTTGAAATTTTCTAGTAAGATAGGTTGTCTTTAGTATGATAGAACAGTAAGAGACTTCTTAGAGATTATGCATAGAGCAGGTGGTGAGCTGGAAATGGAGTCTTTTCTTGATGCTATTTGATAAAGCATAACTTATTATTCACTAATACAAATAGTCCTGCTTAAAGAATATGAAGGAATGATTTTTGAATATCTGTTTGTTTCCTGTACTTTGTGACAGGCTGTTCATATTATGAAAAAAATTTAAGTGCTTCTTCATTTCGATGACATGCTGAACTAAGCAAGTTTATAGTAGCCCGAGAAAGAAAAGTGAAACAAAGCAGCACATTAATCAAAATAAATCAGATGATTCTGAAGAAAAGAAGATCTTGGTGATAAAATTGCAGATTGTGTCACAGAAAGGCTTTCATTTTGAAATTCGTCTTTATTTTTCCTTGAAGTGTCAAAAATATTGAAAATCTGAGAGCTTTGGAGAGACAAAGATCATTTGATTGGAGAAAGAAAAACTCTAAAGCAAAAACAAAAACAAAAACCAGTAATTGAATGTAATATAGCAGACAGGTCACTCAAAGCAATAATTTTGTTTTAATCAAAAAAGAAAATGAGGTTGATAAAGGAGACGGATGTGTAAAGGCCACTTGTCATGGTTGTGAGACGAGAGCTCGGGTGACCGGCTCCTGAAGCAGTATAATTTTCACAGTCTGCTTTTCTACTGTACTTTAAGTTATATCAGGGATTTAATTGAAATAATTTTAAGCTGCTAATTAAGTAGTGGTCTACCTTGACATTTTCAGAAGTGTGTTTATGTTCCTAGCAAATTACTGGATATGTGTGTCTTCAAAAAGGGAGAAACATCCTGACCTTGTAAAATCCTTCCTCTATGGATTCAGTAGAAATTTCCAGCTCACCTTAATCTTCTATATTTAGATGCTTTAATGGCATTCAAGGTTATCATAAGATATATTGCTGGCAGTATTTCTTTTTCCTTATGAATTGTTTTTTGCTGAATTAGAAAACAAACAATTAGAATAGGTAAAATCCTGAGCTTCTAATTAAGAATGTATATTCAGTGAAGATGATAATTATCATACAATTATAATTACTCTTTCTTTTATATGCTTCCTTTTATTTTGATGAGTATATATATATATATATTCTACAGGAAAAAAATATATATTGATGTTTACAGGGTACTTTTTCCTTTTTTAGGTAAATTTCATAATTATGTCGATCAGTGTAATTAGTATTCATAGTCACAGCCTCTGAATTATATTTCCAATTCTGTGAAGTTATTTAAGCAGAGTTACTCATGGGCTTCAGCTTCATTTTTTAATATTCCTTCGTGAGGCAAATCCTGTGTCACTACATAGTTGAATTAATTGGCCTCTTTGCTTTCCAAAACATTTTTGTGAAACAGAAGAATGCTGGCACATGAGCCATTTGGCCTTTTGTATTTAGAGTCATTATAAAAATTTATGGAATTACCTTTTCCTTCATCAAGAAATGAAGAGTGCTTCATTCATTCATTAATGTAGCATTTATTGCTCTTTTCTTCTGTGCCAGTGCTTTGGTAATGAAGGAGGAGGAGTGGAGAGCAGGAATCACTGGTACAGAAAGCAAAGTGGTCTGTGCACTCAGATATTCTTTATCATCTGTGTTGCCTTTCATAAGTATTCAACTTCTTTCTCAGTTTCTTCACCTTTAAAAGGGGCACATGAAAGAATGGCAGAAGATGCTAGAAGGAATACGTAATGCAATGTAAATGTTAGCTAATTTTATATCTTTAAGAGTTTTTTGTTGTTGTTGTTTTGAATACCTGCCTGCTGAATCAGTACTTTCATAATGAAGATTTGTACAAAATGTCATGATCTCTTACAAAGGATAGTCTACAAAAGAAATATAATTTCATAGCATGTTAAAGTTTTAAAAATATTGTTTTAGTCTCATATGCCATGCTGGCCGAACCCCCGAAGAGTGCTGAGCCAGCGATCAAGTCCCAACACTGGGGAGGCTGAAAACAGGAGGATCACTGTGAGCCCAAGCGGCATAATGAGACTCTGTACCAAATACATTAATGGAGAAAATGTTTAAAAAATATAGTTCTATATGTAAAGTTATATGACTGAACAGCAATTACATGTCACATGTCTGGTGGTCCTGAATTTTCTCACATAGACTAAGCCTCTCATTTGGAGTTGTATAAAGAACAAGATCCCAGAAAAAATGAAGTATTGACCACATACCTTACAGTAAAGTGTTCTTTTCCTTTGATACTACCTCTTGAGTATTTGAATGGAAATCTAAGAATACATTATCAGATCTTTATGCATGATCAATTACTCTTTTATTGATTTTAGCTTAAAATGCTTAGTTTTTCTTTTATATCTTTATTGTACCATGAAGAAGAAATGATACAAAGAAATATAAGAAAGGACTGTATCTGTTATTCTTAACTCATATACAATTTCTTGGTTTTTAAAGATTTTTTCAAATCGTGTTTCTTTATTAGAACATGATTACAGTACATAATGATTATGTTCTTTGAGGCAAGTTGGCACACATGCACATCTCAATTCTTTTTTATCACCTTAACCTCCCTTCTACCTCATCTCTATCTTTCTTCCATTTCCTATTATCTCTCTTTTATTTTTTTCTTTATTTATATTTTGGTTTCTCATATTAGAAAAACCATGTTATATATGTTTGTGGTTCTGTTTTATTTTACTTGACATTATGTTCTCAAAGTGCTCCGATTTATACTTCTTTGTGGTGGAGTGGTGCTCCTTTGTGTATATATTCCAACACTGTTTACAGTGATACATGCATACCTTTGTTTATTGCACCAGAATTCACAATAGCTAACACTTGGAAGTGACCTAAATGTCCATCAACAGATGAAAAAATAAAGTTTTTTAGCATTGGGCTGGACAGATAGCTCAGTGGCCTAAGCACCTGCCTGGCAAGTGCAAGGTCCGGAGTTCATCCACAGTACCAAATACCATGCCAGCTCCGAAACTGGGTGTGGTGGCACACACCTGTAATCTCAGCACTGGGGATGCTGTGACAGGAGGATTGCTACAAGTTCAGGCTGCATAGTGAGACCCTGTATCAAATAGATAGATAGATAGATAGATAGGTTCTTTGGCATCTTATTTCATTTTTGGTAAGGCAGTTAATGAGTTAAAGTCGAGTGAGAAACAGTAATGATATTTTTATTTTAAAAACTTAGATAGTTTTAAGCTATAATGAAATTCTGAAATTTAAGAAAATTTAGAACAAGTTAATGAGTAATAAGAAGAATGCATAATTTTCAGGTTTTTAGGTAGGCAAGGCCATGATCAGATAATGCATGGAGAATTAGAGTTGAGGAGTGCGTGTGGGTGTGTGTGTGTAATCATCATACAGGGCCAGCCAGATAGCTCAGTGGACTAAAGCACCTGCTTAGGCAGAGTGCAGAGGCCAGGGTTCGATCCCTGGCCCGCTGTGCCAGCCTTGCCCCGGGGGCATGCTGAAGCAGCAACTGAGATTGGGTGTGGTGGTACACGCCTGTAATCCTAGTGCTTTGGAGACTGAAAACTGGAGGATCACTATGAGTCTGATCTATGTAATGAGACCCTGTATACCCTGTACACCCTGTAGAGCCTGTCCTAAATTCATAAATAATAATAATCATCATTGTATGTTTACATAATTATTTTGAAAATTATTATTCTTCATAGTACTCAGATTTCATACTTCATATGTGATATACCATATATCAGATTTGCAATTTATTGATTTTATTCAGTGATTAAACTTAACTCTTTCAATAGCTTTTTCATTCATCAAAAATTTTAAGTACTTGCACTGGATCATATAGAATGGAAATACATGAAAAATGGGAGGGTCTTGTGCAAAATGAGGCCTTGCTTTACACTTCACATGAAACTTAATTTCAAAAGATCAGGAATGATATATAATAATGGTGGTATACTCTTAAAAGAAATTAGAAAAAAATTAAATGCCATTGAATTTGGCAAAATATCTTGTGTAATATAAGGTCATGAAGTATGAAAGGAAAAATTTGACAAATATGACTTCGTCAGACTCACAAACATTTTACTTCTTTTATTTGTTAATTAATTGGAGATTTTTGCACATAATCTCCATTACTTGCCTAATAGTCATACTTATTCTGGATGTTTTATGGTTTTCTATGTTTTTTATTATGCATATATATTTTTTATAATTTGCTTTCCAATGAAAGTCACAAGTATGGTTATGCAATGTATAATTATGCAATGTATAAGAGAATATTTCTAAATATTTATGTATTTATATACATATAATATATATAATATGTATGTATTTATATACATGTAATGTATACAACATATGTGTATGTATGTTGCCAATAATATATAAAGAGATCTTACAATTAAATAATCAGACAAACCAACTAACAGGTGAAAGATTTTAGAAGGTCTCCTCACATCTACACTCATGTATACATGTCTTTTATGTGTTTATATTTATATGTGAACAATGTACATATACTTAATATGTACAAATGTATTTCAATATATATTTGTTAGCTATAAATTAATTATTATAGAAATGAAAACTAAATCTATGAGGAAATAATGCTGCATACTCACTAAGTTAGCTAACTTATCAAGAGTGATCGTTAATTACTGAGAAGAAAACTTAAGATGTGCTGTGAAGAATAAAGAACAACATGGCATCCTGTGCAGTGTTGCTATGTAAAATATTACAACTTCTTGGAGAACAGTTTAGTTTTTCATTGTGAAATCAGCATAAACTATTTTATGTACCATTCCATTTTAAGTGTTTTTCCCAAGGTGGAGAACAGTATATGTTTACACAGAAACTTATAAACAGATTCTTACAAAAGTTTTCTTTGCGATAATTTAGTACTAGAAACAACCCAAATTTCTGTAAGTTGCTGAATCAGTGAGCAACTGAATCAGTTGTTGAATATAATATGCATTAAATCTAATATATAAAGTTTAATGTATGTGTAAAATACAATTTCATAAGAAAAAGTGATCTACAGATATATATATATATATATATATATATATATCATAGATAAATGTCAAGATAACTAATGGAGATTTTTCAAAGTTAGTGTATTAGATTAAGAAATAGATTACCAAAAAAATACCAACAAAGCATGGTTGTGTTGGGGATATTCATTAGCTTGATCTTGGTTATGTATACACATAATGAAATTTACCAAGTGGAAAACGTTAAATATTAACAAGACAAGAAGAATAAACCTGAATCATTTGTAGGAAAATAGCCACACTTGGATAAGCAATATAGGAGGCACAGTTTTATTTTCACATTTGTGTAGTATCTTTTAAGTAGGGCAAATTCAAATAAAGAGCAAAACCAAGGAGTGGTAGAAGGAAAAAGGGAGAGAGCCCTTTGGAAATGCAGGCATCCCACTAGCTGGCTACCATGGGGCTCCACCCATCCACGGTAGTGCTGAATTCTGGGGGCCCAGCTTTTAACAGTTATGTCACTTGGGAGATGCTTGTCCAAGACTTCTACACAGAAATCCCAAATGTCCACTAGCAGAATAGATGGCTGTTTTCTATTTATATCATAAAGTCCAACAATTACAAGGGATAAGCTGATATCACACAACTGTGATGCATGTCATGCACATTGTGCGACACAATTAGATGCCAGTTATTTCTAACTTTATAATTCTGTTTAAGTGAGAACCTAGAAGTCACAAAGCTTGTAGTTTATATCTACAGGTCTGTAGTTGTGAGGTGGTGGGAGGGAGGCGAGCCTGCGTCTTCAACTCCGTGTTTTACTCATTTACTCATTCATTGACTGGATACTATTAATGTACAAGTTATTTTTTAATGATTAAAAACTGAATTAATTTGAGACTTGTGGTGACAATGTCGGGTCAGCTAACCCTTAATGTTATCCTTAGAACATCATTTATTCATAATCATTTTCTAATATCCTGGAGTTATCCTAGCTGCTGAAGATATGACAAAGTTTGTATTTCCTTTAAATGCTCATTCTAAGAAATATGATACATTTTGTAAATAAAAAATGCAAGCTAATTAGATGAATCATGTGTGTGTGTGTGTGTGTGTGTGTGTGTGTGTGTGTGTTTAATGACAGGTAATTTTAAATATGTGAGACCAAAGCACAGGAAAGGGATATAATAAAATAGAACAATTGGAAATTCTTTGGACCTTTGGATGAGAGTCAAAGAAGCTGAAGGTCTATCTTGAGGAAGAGATCTGAATGAAATTGAGATATTCAGCTCATTTAAATTTATCCTAAGAGTGTTCCAGGCACTTAATATTGAGTTCTTTGGTGAATATATAAGTCATTCAGGTAAAAAATGGGACAGAAGTCTGACACAGATAGAGCATCAAGAGGAAGTACTGAAAGCTTTGCAAGGATTTAGATTCAGCTGAGGTAGAAAATCAATAATTTTGCAGACTCATTAAAAGACCATTTTACATTGATAACATTGCATAGATTATTGGACTTGAAAAGTTTTTCCAAACAGGTAAAAATTTTAAATTCGTAGTGGACACAATGTTTTGTGAAGCCATCTCACAGGTGTCCTTGGTACATCACCAAATTAAATGATGAAGTTGTTACTTTATAAATCTCCAGATAATGTCACATGAAAACATTATTTATAGGATCTACTGTTGCAGGTGCTGTTCTAGACTACTAGCATTTACACACACACATACGCACACATTAAACTAATACATAGACTTATATACAAATAAATGCATAAACTAATGCATAAACTGATCCACTTGCTATAGGAATAGAAAAATCAAATTAGTGTAGAAGCAAAACAACATGATAGTGCATAAATATTCCCCGTAAGTGGTTTTGGTTTTAGTTTTAGTTTAAATGACAGAACAACTGCCTAGAGAATTTAGAAGAGTTTGGATTGTAAGAATTTAGGGCCAGGGAGATAGTTCAGTAGAATAAGCACTTGCTTAGCAAGTGGAAGATCCTGAATTCAATCCCCGGTACCGCAAAAACAAAACAAAACAAAACAAAGAATTCAGACAACAGTGAGAAAATGTTAGGAAATTTGTAAGATTGAAAAAAAAATTAATTCTGATAAAGCATAGGTAAGAAAATATAAGATACATTCCAAAATATGTTCAAGACATGGTAAATTATTTATTGGATGCATGCAGAAGAGGAAGACTAGTAAAAGTGTACTAAAATGTATTAAGTGCCTTTTGATCCCTAAAAATGTCTCAGTAAACTTTGCAGAACTTGTGTTGTATGTTGTTATTTTAATGATGATGAGTTTATAGTGAAAAGTTACATATTTAGAGATTGGTGGATAAAATTAACATTGCAAAGCATATTGGCCTT
Organism: Octomys mimax; assembly: GCA_002564305.1. Lineage (NCBI taxonomy): Eukaryota > Metazoa > Chordata > Mammalia > Rodentia > Octodontidae > Octomys > Octomys mimax. Next base: position 16,264 of record NDGM011186720.1, read on the forward strand.
TAGTTCCAAACTATCTTTTCTACTGGACTTTACTGTTATAAAACTCAGAAAGAATGGTTGGGCCTAGATTTTGTCAGGTAATAGATGATGCTTAAAATTTCAACTGAATTTATTGAATAATAAGTATTTTATATGATTTTAGTAACAACTACAAAAAATTATTAAATCTCTTTTGAATAGGCCTTGGATATAATCAGAGTTGTACACTGATTGAATGATTAGTTGAGTTTATGGTTGATTAATATAGATAGAGGATACATTACACCAAATTCAGCCATGTAAGTGGAAGGTGAAGGCAATACACCACTTGGAGGACACTAGGCAGCTGCGAGTTGTTCATTTAGTGGATAATGTCCAGCTGTTAGTGCTTTCAAGACCCATGCTGGCTTTTAATCCGAGGCCATGCTTTTTCCTTGAAAACTCTAATAGTAACAGAGCATTTTGGGAGTGCTGATGCTTGTTCATTTCTGCATAGGGGGAGCTCCTGTGGTGGGCATTATTTGATCCAAAACTTTGTATTGGATTAAACAAGACTTATTAGATTTGTATATGGTTTGAGGGGTTCCCTGTGCAGTCCTATTTTGCTCACCCCACTTTTTCCTTAGATATTTTTGGGGTTATCTATATTGCTCTGAAAGTTTCCCCTGCTCAATCTCTGTTCATTTTACCTTTCATAAATATTATCATCCACAAATTTTATGTACTCTTAACTCAATCTCATAAATATTGGGCTTGGAAGAATTGTTAGCAATCAGGCATTGCAATGCACAACTGTGACCCCAGCTACCATGGAAGCTGAAATGGGAATATTGAGTTCAGGGTCATCCTAGGCAAAAATTTTAAAATAAAAGAAAAATTAAAAAAAATTAGGGTGTAGTTTAGAGGTAGAACTCCCATGGGCTCATTCCTCAATATTGTTAAAGAAAAAGAAAATAAAAATGAATAAGTGAAAATAGATGCTAGAGTTTTTTGCTTGATAGTGATATTAGAGTATCTCACAGTTTGGAGGAAGAGAACTAGGGGAGAGGGGTCAGGACAAGGAGGAGGAGGAGGAGGGGGAAGGAGGGAGGGACAGGTACACATTAATATCCCTTAAGTGGTTCTGCAGTCTTGGCTAAAGTCACAACTTATAAATATGACATTTCAAGAGCTGACAGTATATCCAAAAAGGTGGAATTTAGAAAGAAATTTTAAGAATCAGAAAGAAAAGCCCAAGGGTACTAAGGGAGGACTGTGTCAGCAGTGAAGAGAGCGCTTTCAGGAAAGAGGTGGATCTGTACATACTGCTAAGTTATCAAGAAGGGTGAGAGCAGTGCAGGATCGCGTTGTCTGCTGAAATGTGTTTCCGAAATGTGACCTTGTTCTCAATGTGAGCACAAATGGCTGGAAGCAACAAGCGCTGAAAGGAACCACTTGTCTCCTGTAACGATGAGACTAGGACTTCGTGTTGTGAAAACCCAAGGGAAATAATACTTTCTGAAGCAGGAGGCCCACCTCTCCTTCTAAGTATTTTTTGTTAAGTAATGTATAAATCATACGCCAAGTATTTATGACACTCAGATGTTCATTGCTGGAATAAATACTGTTGGTCCCATAATAGAAACGGGAAGTGCATGCATATGTACCCCTACAACATACACGTAGCTATGTTTGTGTACGTGAGATTCTGGCTAGCTCGTTTTCTTCCATAGCTGGCATTGTCTACCCTTGTCATTTTAAATGGAACCAAACAAAATACATATTCTCCTAAGTTGGCTTTTACTTATTCTTTACAAAGTTTCAGACTGCTGTCGTGTATACCGCCTGGATGATTGCAGTTGCTTGACAGTGAATTAAAGGGGAATAGAAAAGGGAAGTCTTTGAATAACGGTTTACTCATCTAATATTAGCCCAATTAACTGGGCAGTTTTCTGTAATGATTTTCATAGCTAGTCCACAGTATTTACCATTCAATGTTGTATATTCTTTTAATTTAATATATTCATTTGATTACGGTCTTAACTCTGACCTTCTTTGTCATTTGAGGTCACGCTTACATGTTCAGAAGGAGTAGTGAGTTTCCAAGCAAAATTGCACTCTAATTTCTATACCTGCTGTGTGCATTTAGAGAACCGTTTTCCAACTGTGATATTAATATTGCATTATTTATCATGATGGTAACTTGCTGACTTTTTCAAGTGAAAGGCCAAGATTATGCCCCACAGGGATAATAATGGCACTTTTTAAAGAAAAGTATTGATCTAATTATTTCTTTAATAGAATCAAGACCAATATGTGTTTATCTACACCATCAGGAGCATGTATTCATATTATACTCAGATTATGGAATAATATTTAATAACTAATTTTATAATCTTAATTTAAAATTTTATGTTAATCTATTATTGATCATAAATTCCAATATTGGTCATATTGACTTACCTTTATCTAACATATACTTACTATTTCTGCTAAGGGCATATGCAAAAATTGTGACATAACATAATGTATTTGCCAAAGGATTATGGGTTTTAGTGGTGTTTTTTTCTAATTAGTTTATTTATTTATTTATTTATTTATTGGCAGAACCAGGGATTAAACTCAGGCGCTTACGCTTGCCAGGGAAGTGCTTATTCCACTGAGCCATCTCCCCGGCCCCTATGGGTTTTAATGTTAACTGGGCATATTTAGTTGAAGTAGCTCTGCAGTACTGAATTAAATAATAGAAACTTAATTAGAACAAGCAGAGATTTCTCCTTTGATCAAATGTTAATGATGGAAGTTACGAAGGATTGACTCTCTCCTTTGACCACCTTCATCCTGTCTTCTGCATTCTAATCTGGTATTTTAGGTGCCAATGAAAACTGAGTCAGTTACTGTCCTTTCTATTTGTGCAATAATTATTGATACTGAAGGGTTGGTTTAAACCACTGGTGATCCAATTTTGTTCTTTCAAGCAAAATTGTCATGGGCTTTGACCAGGGAACTTGGATAACATTTTAATTAGTTGTATTCAGGCTGATGTTACTGTGTTTGTTAAGATCTGATTGAAAATACTACAATGTGTACAATTGTTTATTTTCGTAAGGTGACATGATATTCACTTTAAGAAAGGTTGAATTTTTATTGTTTTTTGATAGCTTTTAAGCAGCATCCTCTACTTTGACTTGCTCAAAAAAACAAGGTTGCCTTTCAGGTTATAAGTCATTATATAAAGCCAGCTGATGTGTCCTGGAGAACCTACATCCCAGGCACCAAAGAGAACTCCGGTATAGTGAACATGTTTCCTTGTTTCCTCTTGAAGAAGGTTCAGCCCACACCTAGCATTTTTGTGTTCTCCTTTCAAGTGTTATACCTTACTTTTGGTGCATAAGAGCTCATAAACCCAAGGCCACACTCCTTATCTCTATTACTGGACAGAAAAATGTACATTTACTTTAACTAAAATAATACATATTTTCTTAGAAAGAACATATGCTGTGTAAAAAGCCCAAAATGCCCAGTTGTGGTGCTTTGGAAAAACTAGGCAGGGCTAACCTTATTGGGTTTTGTTGTTCATTTCTGGTACCATTTCTGACAGTTATCTGCATTCCAATATCCAGCTTCTTTTCTGCAGGCAAAATGTGGGTGACATTTGTATCCACATACAGTTTTGGTTTAAATCAGTTTCATTCCTTCTCTTGAACCTGAAGGCCATTACTAAAAATAGCCCCTGGCCGCTTATTCAATAATTAGTTCAACCTTGTGATATACTTTCTCAGATTGATTAGCAAACCACTAGAAGCAGCTGGTGAAATTAGTCACTGAACTTCAATTGTAAAGAAAGTCTGTTACTGGTTGCAATTGCCACTTTGATTAGTACTATAAGGAGAAGTGGGAGTTGAATTTACAGCACAGTGTTGAGAATATACGGATGTGGGGATATAAAATCATCCCAATTTGTAGTTTTGTGTGACATCTCCCCAACACGTACCATTGGAATGAGGAGGAGGGCGGACCTCGTTGCAGGAATAAACAGAAATCAGACAGGCTGGTCTGTTAATCCTAAGGTCATTTTGACAACGCCAACACTCTGAGATATACAAACCTGGGCACAATTATTTCAAAAAAGCTGAAAAAGTCTTTCAAACTATCATAGCACTGTAAAGTGGGTTATACTAAGATCTGAGTCTGTTCATTTATCAAAATGTAGGCTTAGCTAATGTTTACAGAATTCTCTTCTCTTCTTTTGTGGGGATTTGGTTAAGTTAAGGCATACAGATAATGAGCTTCTTAAAGTGTATTAGACTTGTTAAAACTAAAGCAGATTGAATGGTTAAGGTGGTAAAGTTTAAAAGCACATAGATTAAGAATGCCACTGTTAGGCTGATATCTTCCCCAGGAGCATGAAAACATCTTTGCAATTTTCTTATATTCATAATTCCTTCTTTGCCTATTCTGTCTCCACTGTTGCCTTTTTAATTTTTTTAACTTTAATTTTTATCCTATGGCCAAGAAAAGCCTCCTTTTGTTTTTCTTCTAAACAGTATATAAATGTTTTGATTTGTGTAACATTGCGTTTTATCCACACATTTTATCCACACAGCCCTGTGAGGTCTCCTACTCAGGAATAGTTTACCTGAAATGTTAAGCACCACTTAGGTGTTCAGCTAACACACATTAATTTCTATGTCTGGAGCATGAAAAGAAGCTATAAATTTCATCAGTATTTATACTAAATAATTCTTTTTGACTTTTTACTGTGAGGGTTCACTGTGAGGTGTTGCCAATCATGCTAATTATCTATAGCACTTATTTTAATGTTTTGTGAATATTACATAGAATATTAGGGATATGTAGTTATTTAGATGGATGGGACCTATGGTATATTTTAGGTTAAATTATTCACATGAATTAAATATACCTCCAGAACTTATCATTTAATAGCCCTTTCTCCATTTTATCTTGTGTGTGACCAGAAAGTACTTTTAAAACTATTTCCTTAGGGCACTTTATTCCAATCTACCAAGAACATGCCTGAGAAAATTTCTAATTTTCTTTACTATGTTTGCTTCTATGTGATATTCACTCCTCTTTTATATTTATTATTCATGAAAATAGTTTTGCTAAAATAGGGGATTGGAATAAGTTAAAAATAATCTCTGTAATAAATTGAAAATTTAAAACTAACTTACTGCATTTAATCATTATTAAAATATTCTCAACCTAGATGCTGGATTAGTATAAATAAATGGAAATAAGTCCCGGCAGCTAATATAATATTATATAAAAGTAGGAACTGTCTAAGATACTTAGACTTGAGAAACACCCTGGAGTGGTGGTTCAGTTATAGCATGTCCCAAAGGGACAGAAAAGTCCAGGAAGTGGTTTCCTGGGACTTGATGATAAAGCACAAAAACCAGGGAAAAGGGAATAATTTGAGCTGAAGTTTAAGTGTAAGAAGACTGAGGAGGGGACACCTTTGACTACTTTCTTCCCTGCTGTTAGAGAAATGTCAGTGCTGGTAGAACTGGGAATTCTATGGCTCTGTTTCTCAAACTATAGTCCTTTTCCCCTTGGGAATACTTTATAATTCTTTTTGATTCAATGGGGATCTTTGAGAAAATAAAACAAAATTTACGCTCAGTCAAATGCTTCACCATTATGCACACCAGATTACATGGCTGTATGTCCACTTGTTTTTAGATCTACATTATTGCCATTAGACAAAGAAAGCTGCAGAAGGAGAGAGGAAAGAAGGGAAGGAGAAATGGAGGGAAGGAGGGGAGAGAGAGAGAGAGAGAGAGAGAGAGAGAGAGAGAGAGATTTACAAGCAGAACATACATCTGAACCAAATCAAGTTTTATAACATAAAAAGATTCTGTTGAACTCAAGGTTCCATTGTAGTATGAATACAAAAATAACAAGATATATAATACACATGTCTGTAAAATATAGAACTTGCCGGGGAGATGGCTCAGTAGAATAAGTGCTTACCTGGAAAATGCAAGGGCCTGAGTTCAATCCCCAGTTCTGAAAAAAAAGATTAGTTAAAATATAGAACTTATCTTCAAAACAGACAATTGTGTCCTTCCTTTCCCAGTCAATCTTTGCCATAACTCTTGCTCCCAAGTAGCATTCTTTCTATTGTTGACACCATAAGTTACTTTTGCTTGAGCTGCATTTCTTATGAATGGAGTTGTACAGCCTGTCCTGTTGCACATTTGCATTCCCCCTGTCACCAGCTCCATCCATATCATTGTATTATCATTAGTTACATTCTCTTTGCTTCTGAATAGTATTCCATTTCTTGCATATGCCACAATCTGTTTACCAACAGATGGCCAGGTTGCTTCCAACATCCAATTTAAATCTAAATTATAACATTGTTATAATCTTATGCATGTTTGTAGTGATATATATGTATATATATATATATATATATATATATATATATATATATTTAATGCTCTTGGATCAACCTAGCAGTAGGATTGCATCAAAGAAGTGTGTATTTAATTTTATATAAGTACAAAACAGGTTTCCAAAGTAACTGTACCTTTTCACGCCTACGAGCAATATATGAGTGTTCACACCTATCTCCATCTTTTCATATATTTGGTGCCATCAGTCTTAAACATTGGCTTGTTCTGTAAATTTTTACTAGTATCAATTTGCAAATCCCAAATCTGAAGTGTTCCAAAACTCAAACTTTTTAAGCACTGACATGACATTATAAGTAGAAAGTTTCACTCTTCACCTAATGGGATTAGTTGCACTTAAAATGTAGGTTCATTAAAAGTGCTGTATAAAATAACCTTCAGGCTATGTGTTTAAGGTGTCTGAGGAATATAAATGTATTTAATATTTAGACTTAGGTTGAATTCCCAAGATATCTCTTTATGTATATGCAAATATTGCAAAATTTGAAAACATCAGAAATATGTGACACTTGATAGCAAGCATTTTAGATAAGAAATATTCAACCTATGTCTTACTGGGGTTTATGTTATAGTCTCTGATGACTACTGATGTTGAACACTTCATAGGTTCTTTCTGGTCATTTGTGTATTTTTTTTTAAATGCCTTTAAAATTGTCTTGTTTTTTTGCCTTTCACTTGCTGAAAGTGAAAGTGTTTTTATGTCCTATATAAGTTTTTGTTAGGTAATTATGAAACAATTTATCAATTGCTTAATTGTCAGCTATCTTTTTTTTGGCAGAACTGGGCATTGAGCATAGGCCCTTGCTCTTGCCAGGCCAGAGCTTATTCTACTGAGCTATCTTCCTGGCCCCTGGCAGCTTAGACATGCTTCTTTATTGGTTTCTAACTTAACATGAAGGTACTTAGCTCATATGATATATATGCTTCAAATTCTTTCAAAGTACAAGATATGTTGCTGTATATTCCTTCCCAAAATTTTGTTGTACTTTAAACTTGAATATTTTAAGATAGTTGATAGTGCTACAAAATCATCTATAAAAAGATGGGCTTTCCATCTCTGTTCTGTTACCTAGAGGAATTAGATCCTTCAACTATAACTGAAAAACTATTTCTCACTTTATTTGTATATTTTGTTTTCTGTATTCTGAAGTTATATTATTCGATTCGTATACATTAAAAGATATTATGCCTTGTTGAATTGATCATTTTATCTTTTTAATCATCCCTGTTTATGTTTCCCAGTATCAACTATTTTACTTGTTTTTAATTTTAATTTTGTTAGTACATGTGTGTATCTCATGAAGTTCACATTCATCTTAGGAGTAGATACATATACATGACAGAGTTTGTTTCCTACTTTCAGCCCTTCCCCCTTCCTACCCTCTTCTTTCTCCTCATCTCTATACCCCCTTTCCCAATTTAATTGTTGTCAGCATCCTTAGCTCATTTTTATGACATTTAATGTTTACATGGCATAGAATAAATCTTGGTGCTTCCCCTTCCATCCTCCTTCGCCACTCCATTCTAAGAGTTGCTCTCATTTTTTAGTGAATTAATTTCTAGTTAATTTAATTCATGGTATGCTTAGTTGTAGTTTTCTCTTCCTATGTCATTTAACATTTTATTTCTTTTTCAAGTAATTGAATCACTTACACTATTCATGATATCTACTCTATTTGATTTTGGCTAATTTATTAATTCTCATATCATAATTACTGTCTTATTACAGCTATGTAGGTTTTGAAAAAGGCATAGACATTTGTCTTCTACTATAAATGAGATATAGAATGCTCTTGTCTCAGTTACTCTTCTCTGGTTGCTGGGAAAATATCTGACACTCAAAATGAATGAAGGAAAAGTTTATTTAGCTCACAGGTACTGGAGGTTTAAGTCCATACACAGCTGGCTCCGAAGCAGAGTAGCACATGGCAGAGAGCAACTGTTCATGGCAGAGGCAAAGGGCAAGAGCAAATGGGAGGAGTGGCAGTGACAGAGGCTACAGAGAGCAAGTCTGTCTCCCTTATACTGCATTCAGGCTATCTGTCCCAGGCTGGGTGCAATACTCACACCCATAATCTCAACACAAACCATAACCACTCTATTAACAATTTGTTCAACATTCAGTTGGAGGCTGGCCAAATAGCTCAGCAGATAATAGCACCTGCAAGCAAGTGCAGGGGCCGGGGGTTTGATCCCTGGCCCTGCCCTGCCAGCCCTGCCCCTGGAGCATACTGAGACAGCAGTTGAGACTGGGAGTGGTGACGCATGCCTATAATCCCAGGTCTTAGGAGGCTGTAAACAGG
>NDGM011186721.1:0-11988 GCA_002564305.1 Octomys mimax
GGCCTCTAATAACTAACAGCTTATGGGCCCAGGAATTGGTTTGCCCTTTGTCCTTATGGTGGTTTCTGACTGTCTTACTCATAGAAAACTAACAACACTGTAAACAAAGAGAGGTTTAGATTTCTGTCTTGAGAAGTAGTTCAGGGGTCTGCCTGTGCTGGTATTTGTTTAGCTGGTTGGTGATGGCACCAACTCCTGGAGTCTGTCTGTGCTGCTGTTTTGTTTGTTGCCTTTTGGCCACAGAATAGCTGCCACAGATGCAACATCCACACACACACAGATGCCTCTACCTGCGGGGGAGATCGGGAAAGTTATTAGCGCTGCACCCTGACGGAGGAGTTTCCTTAGTAGGAAGAACCAGGGCATAAACCATGCCGAATTTTCTCTTTCTTCTGCTAATTGTATTCTACATGTAATATTGATTCATTTCATTTTACCACCAGCATAAGCCTTTTAGTATTTGAATGTAGGAAACTAGATGTCTTATAAGTAGAGTGTTGGAAAATACCCCGTATGTTTTGCTTCCAGATAAGGGAATAGAGCCATTCTTCAAGATAGTGTCTGCGGGAGGTTTGGGAAAAGCTAAGGGTTTTTTGAATAAATTTATTTGGAGTCATATATTGACATTAATAAGCTTGAGAAAGTATCTAAAACAAATATTGCAAAGGATTTATATCTCTAAAGATCTCTTATGTGTAGTACAGAACTTGCCCAAGTAGTGCCAAGAGTCATGCTTTTACATACCAAATTATTCCTATAAACAGTTGTACCCATCTTAGTCACTTTATTGTCCTGAAGACAAAATACCTAGCACCTAGTGTCTATAGGAAGAGAGGTTTGTTTGGCTTATACTTCAGACACCAGGCTCAGCTGGCTGCCAGCAGAAATGGCACAGGGGAAGGGCCTGGAGGAGCAAGCCTACTCAGGTCATGATGGCTAAGAAGTGAGTGGGGCTGGGAAGATAGCTCAGCGGTCTAAGTGCCTGTCTTGCAAGCACAAGGACCCCAGTTCAATCCCTGGTACTGTAGGCCCCGTGCCAGCCCTAGAACCCAGAGTGTGTCGTGTCAGCCCCAAAACCAGGCATGGTGGCGCATGCATGTAATCCCAGTGCTGGAGAGGCTGAGACAGGAGGATCACTACGAATCTGAGCTATGTAGTACCAAATAAATAGATAAATAAATGCATAAATATTTATGTGTGTATGTGTGTGTGTGTGTGTAATAGAGAGAAAGAGAGAGAGAGAGAGAGAAAGAGAGAGAGAGAGAGAGAGAGAGATGGGAGGAGCTGGGGTAGGAGACAGGCCCCTCCAGGTGTCTCCCCATGACCCACTTCTTCCAATCAAGCAGAACTCCCAGCAGCACCTTCAGCTGTGGATTCCTCAACAGATTAATCCACAGATGAGCACAGCACTCTCTGTGATCAACCGCATCATTTGGGGCACATTCCTGAGCTTGGTCCTGGGCTGTCACCAGCATCTGATGACATGGTCCTTTGCTACTGAGTAGAGTAGACACGAGGTATATGCGAATATAATCAGCCGTAAAGCAGTAGGGTGCTCACCCTGAAACTCATCTCTGAAGAAACTTCCCCTACGGAAATAATTTAGAATTGTGGGTCATCTGTACCGTGGGAACATGATTTTTCTAAAAAAACTTTTATTTGCTCAAAAATATCTGGAAAAAAGAACTATCTTTGGAGAACAGTTATGTTTTAAGTGAACTCTCCCTAGTTTCAATGTACTATTAAGTTATAAATAAAAACACAAGCTGTTTATATCATGTTATTTCCATTTGGTCACAAAGAGAAGTATTTGTTTACTTTCAAGAAATAGTGTGTGTCAGACCTCATCAGCAGATATTTGTAGATTAAAGGGCCACATGGCATTATAAGTTATTTTCAATACTGTCAAATTTTCCTTCAAAGAATGTAGATAATTTTTGTAAGTATAAAAATCTTTATTCATTAAAAAGATGAAATAAAAATGAGCATGTTTGCTGAGAACCTGTTTGTAAGCAGTCCTGAGAGAGGAGGTGCTTTGACCCAGGGCTTTGGGCTGGGCTCTTGAGCGGTGGGAGAAGAATGTCATGTTGATGGAGGAGGGAAGGCGTCACCAGACACATTGCTCTCTGGAATTCCGGCTCTTCTCAGTCCTGCCATCAAGGGAACGTTGTTTCAAGGACCTTGTCACAGTAGCTCCTTCTTCTGCATTTTTCCCTTCTTTTCTAAAGGTTTCTGTTTGTCTTTTCTGTGACATAGGCAGGGCTGAGGTCATGAAGGCTGTAGCTACCCATAGGAAGGGGAGGAGCCTCATCTAAAGAAGTTGTTTGTCTTCATCTGTGCAGGTGCCCAGGGCTCAGTCATGCAGGCCTGGGAAGGTTGCAGTCTCAGCCTATGAGCACCCTTGTTGTTCCATGTGAGTAGAAAGCAAGGCCCACATGTTTTTGAAGTTACCCATGTTTCTCCCAAAATAAGACCTACATGGAAAACAGCTTTGGAAACTAGAGATCAAAAACGTCAGCTTCAGTCAGCCTATCCTTGCCTTACCTGCCAAGACTATTTTCTTGCCTGTAAGACAGGTAAATTTTCTGCTCCAAAGCCTGTGCATGAATACATACGTGCATGATTGTGAACACGTGAGTGCATCTTACCTTCTCCATGCTCTTGTAATATATCTCTGTGGCCACAATGGGCAGCCAGGATGGATATTTCTCCTGAGGCCTTTCATCATATCCCAAATTGAGCCCAACTCTCAGGTACCCAGGGTGGGGCATATGAGTGCTCCAGAAATACTTGGTTGTGATTTGCTGCTTGGAAACCCATGAGGTAAGCCACATGCTGCAAGATCCTTATGAATTCAACTTCAATTTTATTTTTCATTTCTTGCCAAGTACTTGCACAGACATCTGAGATTCCTAAACTGGGGTATGGTCAGTCCTAGATTACACTAGCTGAGTTGGGGGCCCTTAAAGCTCGAGCATCTCTGAAAGATCCAGCATGTCTGTCCCTTGACTTCCTGCGAGTCCCTGTCATGGTTAGCCCAGGGCGTTGGTACATGGAAGCAAGACTTCCTCTAGGAACTTTGTTTTTATGCATTTGTTTAATTCTCTTTCTTTACATCTAGGTTAATCTCAGAGCCATTGGCTTTGCTCTTGCCAGTCAAGCCATTAGGTAGAATGAGGGTCAGGAAGAGGAAGTTGCTGCTGTACAGACAGTGAAATGCGTAGTGGGGCTTGTTGGAATCCTGAGTCCTCACAGGCAAGCATGTGACTTCCTGTGAAGACAGCAGCCCTCTCTTCACTTGGAATCCAAAAGTGACCTTCTTCTGAACAATGGAAACTCACTTATGTGAAACAGATATTCTTCCTACTCTTTGGTTATTTATACACATCAGAGAGAAGTCAGTGTTGGAACATTCTTTATCTTGGAGTTGATAATAAAAAGGTGTCAGGCTTTATTATGCCCTATAGATATTTAAAATCTAGCCCCTCCCTAGAATGCTAGCCACTTACACAGGCTGTCTAATAAGCTTCTTAAGTTACTTGCCCAGAATACAGTTCTTGATTACACAACCCATGCATCAACTGTCCTCCAAGTTTCTACTGTTGGAGAAGGGGTTTCCCATCTACCCGGATGTCCAGGCAGAACTTCTCAGTTATTCCTGATTCTGTGCTTCCCTTTTAACCACAGCGTTAGTAATTCCTGTTGACCTGGCCTCCAAATTCTATCTCTAAGTCCCTCATGTGTCCCTATCACTGTCATTATCTCCTTCCTTGAATCAGTCTTTTAAGGTCCCTCCTTGTTTGCTTGGGCTCTGCTTTCTACCAAGCAGCAAAAATTATCTTTCCTAAAAATATTAATCAGATATGGTTACACCTACACTGTATGCCAAGGTAGATCTGGTGCCTCCTTTGTCTAATTCCATTCATTAATTTTCCACAGCAGTGAGATGAGAATCGTTACCCTTTACTTTGGTTTAAAAAGTCCTTTGGGGGTCTGCTTCCATCCAGAGGTCCCATGTACCTGATGTATGTCAAGCCATTGAAGTGAAAGCCTTCCTCCTTCCAGGAGGGACCTTCCCTTGTCTCTCCATAGCTTTCTCCTAACATTTAGAGCAAAATATCCTGCTAAATCTTACCCCTCCTGGAGGTCTTTCTCACTCATCTGATGATACAAGCCTCCACCAAGGCATCATTGACCTCATAACCCTTCTAGAATTTATAACAACTGTTCCTACCACCAGTGCCTTGAGTAGAATCTGAGGTCCTTGAGTCCAGAGGTCTTACCTACTCTGACACCTTTGTGTCCCTGAGAACCCAGATGAGGTTGGTGTTTGGTGTGGTGTGGACTGCATCCTTAGCTGCTTTTCCTTCGATGTAGATTCCAGTTTTCTCAAAACCTTGGCACCAGTAGATTGTTTTTCTGTCTGTTCTTACAGGAGACTGGACTTTATGAATATAAAGTCTTTGGTATTTTAAAGGACTGCTCACCAGCTCTGCTTGTAGATGTCTATATGGATTTAGACTACAGAAAACAGTGGGACCAGTATGTTAAAGGTAAGTGACATCTACTTTATTAATGAAAAATTAGAAATTAGAACCTATTACAGTTGATTCTCGCCAATGGAAAGGAAGATTTCATTTTTGCTAGTTTGTGCTTCCTTTTAAATTTTGGCACAGATGTCATTTGAATGTGGGTCTGAAATACAGCTTCGCCGTTCCTGGCCCTTGCTCCTGACATCCTTTGCTAGGTCTTCTCGGCAGCTTGTGCTTGGAGCTCTTTTGCCTTGCTATGAAGCCGTGTTCTCTTCCCGCGTGGCAGGGTGGTCATGGGAGGCTCCACGGAAGAGGTGCGTCCAAGCTTTCTAATCAGGCAATCAGTCCGCACATGCGCAGAGGTGGAAAGGGAGGGGTGAAGGGTCTGAGAATCCCAGGTGAAGGGAAGAGCCCCAGGACTGAGGGCAGAAAGCAGAAGCAGTGTGACCAGAGAGCGCCAGCAGTTTGGTGCTTCTTGGTTGGCTGTTTTAGCAGAACCAGCCCCAGCTTGTGTATCACTTTGGAGCATAGTGCTCCCCTTAGGAGCCTGGATGAAGGACCAGATCCCCGAGGGCCCAGTGTGGTTCTGGCTATGGATCTTAAACTCTACCCTGTACCACAAGCTGCACCGTGAAGGGCATTAAACAGGGTCTCTCCCTACCACTCAGAGCTGGGAGAGGCTTCCACAGTAAGGCTCAGTGGTGCTGACCTGCAGAACTCGCCACACGTAGTCTTTAGTGAGAACACCTGGCTGCACCCAACAAAAAGCCAAACCAAAGACAGCATAAAGAAACTGCAAAGAGTTTATTGCTTCATGGCATCAGAACGTGCAGGGCTTTCCAGCTCCCAGGTCAGTTATTTTTGAATAATTCCATCAGAACGTTTCCTTCTTCATTTCTAGACTCTGTCTTCCTCTGCATTCACCTGGTTCTTACATCCTTTGTCCACACAAAGAATGTCTTCTGGATGATCCAGGCTTATATTCTAATGAACCAAATGACCCCAGAGGAAAGAGAACTCTTATGATGGTGGCCAGAGTACCAAGATTGGCTCTCGGCAGCGTGATGGCTTCGAGCACGTGTTATTTCTTGTGGACATCTCACGTGGTTCCCAGCAACTTGTTTTCAATCACCCTTCCTACTCAGGGAGCATAATGATGCTCATCCAGGAAGCTGGCTGATTTTCTGTCCCCAGCAGCCACAGTGGTGGCGTAGGACACAGGACCCTGCCAGTGAGACCTACATGTGGCTTCAGTTTAGAAAACAGCAATATGAGAAAGCAGGCAGCACGTGAAATCCTCCATCCTCCATGACAGCTGAGGAATCTGGCTTTCAAGAAGAGGATAGCAGAGCCCCTGGGCTCTGCTTCCCAGCATCGGCAGGGCAGCCCGTGCCCTGGTGTGTGGTCCCTTAGCAGCTGCGGGTGGCTTTGTGGGAACACCCTCAGGTTCTGCACCTCACACTGGGGGACCTTGTTGATCCACATTAGGCCTAGACCTGCTAGACGGGCAAGCCACACCTCAGCCAGCTGCAGCGGGCCCCAGCACCACTGTCTCCACCTCTCTCTCATTCTGTGGGCCCTGGAGGTAAGGCAGTTCCAGCCCTGCTGAAAGTGCAGAGTGCAGAAGCAGGGGGTGGGGGGATGCCTGGGGGACAGCTGAGGTGCTAGTTCTGGTGCAAGAAAGGAGAAAGGGTGCTCAGGGTGCAAAAGCAGCGCGGGCCCCTCCCTCCTGCCTTTCCTTTCTCCAGCCTCCTGTGGCGCAAAGGCCCCGGCAAGCCTTCCTCCACGGCCTGCTTCTGATTTTCTTTACAAAGTCATTTCCAGCCCCCCACAGCATTCCTCGGGCCTCCTCTGGTGGTGTCCGCAGGGCTCCTTCTTTTGCTGGACAGCGTGTGGCCACTCCGTCACTTTGTCCCTTTGCTGTCTCCCGCCAGGAGCTGGCCGCTGCTTGCACACAGTGGTGCCAGTGAATCTTTGTCAGGAAATTTAGTCTCTGTAGCCCGGGCATCGTGTGAGGATGGAAACTTAGGGGAAGAAGCGAGAAGAAACCCAGCTCCTTGGCAGCTGTGCCAGGGACACTGCCTTGGGGGACCTTTCCCTTCCCATCAGAACCCGCGCTGAAAGGTCTAAAAAGCAGAACTTTTAGTGCTCTAGCGACACCTGGTGGTTCCCCTTATTCAAAACGCTCTGATTATTCGCTGGTACTTGGTTTAGTTCCATTGCTTTCCATCTCAGAATGCTGTTTGTGTTGCACAGTAGACAAGTACAGGATCAGAGCTTTTATTTGTCTAGTGGCTTGTTGCCTGCCTTCCCGGGCAGCATGCTTCCAGACAGAATGAATCTGCTCGAGTTTGTTCAAGAATTCTCATGCGTTGGTGGTTGAACGTCTGCTACGAAGTCAACCTGCCTCAGCTTCTTGTTACTTGAAACCAAAGATGTTTCTACATGTACTAACTTCTCTTGTTGACCTTTAGAAATCTGTGAAAAAGAATGCGATGGAAAGACAGTGACGTACTGGGAAGTGAAGTTCCCTTTTCCCATGTCCAACAGAGATGTATCCTTGCAACACAGCACACTGTCGCTCGGGCCTGCTGCCTCTGTGCTTCTCTCAACGCGCAGGGGCTAGGGGCACTGACAGTGTAAGCACTGATTTGGTAAGATCAAAACGGATGCTAGAAAGGGCTGGCCAGATAGCTCAGCGGGTTAAAGTGCCTGGTTAGGCAGACGAAGGAACCGGGCTTTGATCTCTGGCATGCCATGCTGGCGCCACCCCCACGGTGTGCTGAGACCGCATTGAAACTGGGCATGGTGATATGCGCCTGTGATCCCAATGCCTGGGAGGCTGAAAACAGGAGAATCACTATGAGTCTGATCTACATAGTGAGACCCTGTAGACCCTGTACTAAATACATTTTTAAAAAAATGATGCTAGTTAGCATTCAAAACTATGGTAAGTGTCTAAAATTTGAAAAATTGTCACAGTGAAAGACACATTGTCGTTACGGTTGCACCTACCTGTCTCGTGAAGTCCTGAATCAATTCAAAATGTTGTGGGAATTTCTACCAAATATAAACGTGGTGGTTTACACTGCGCGGTCTCGCACCCGGGATCTGGTACCGCTTGACTTCTGGATCTGCCTCAGAGCGGACGTGAGCAGGACCAGTGAAGGGTTTGGATCCATGCAGGACCCAGAAGCTGCTGATGTAGCACGCCTAAAGACGCCTATGAAAGAGCAACTGCAGAGCTGCTTTTGAAAGTGGTGTGAGATAAGTGCGTCCAAAGCAGGAGGAGTGTCTTGAGGGAGGTTAACGGCAGTGTGTCCTTCTCTGTAATGCATTTTTCAAGTTTTGTTTAAATATTCACTATAGTTTTGATCACAATGCACAGACATAGAGCGTGCGGTGTGTATTGTGCAGTAAGGGCTCTGTAAGGAGTGACCCTTGCTTCTTAGGGTGCAACTACCTTCCCTCCAATAGACAGACAGACCCAGGGGCCGTTGTGTGGATATTTATGAGGAGGAAATGGTTTTGTCATCCTCAGTAAACCTCTACTGATGGAGAGAGGACATCTGCCTAGTAAATATCCAGGCACTCACGTGCCTCACTGCTGGCTGTGGTTACAGTGTTGCCGACATCTCTGCAGGTAGATCTGTCATTAGAGCTCAGGTGAGGACAGGACAATGCAGAATAACATCGTTGTCTCTCCAGTGCTTTGGCGCCAGGCTTTCTCTCAAGCCCCACCAAGCCAATGGAGAGCATCTTATTCCCTTTTCCTACTACGGACACTGAGTCTCAGGAGGGCGAGGCACTTGCCCTCTCTAACTGCCTTTGGGAGAAAGGAGGAATTGTTTCCTTGCATGATTAGAGGCATCAGCGAATCTTCACCAGGTAGGTGGTGAGAATCCTAGGTATATGAGACACTGTCTTGCAGGACAGCCTGGGAGGCAAAGTAGGTAAACAAAGTACCAAAAGCAGGGAGCAGATGCCAAGAGGGAAGGGCAGGCCCTCTTCCCTTTGCCTCCTGCTTTCAAGGTTCCCTCTGCCTCAGGTAGTGCTGGTGGTGGTGTCAAGCCTTAACCAGCAGTGCAGTACGTCTACGTCCGGCAGCGACGAGACCTGGATGTGGAAGGGCAGAAGATCCACGTGATCCTGGCCCAGAGCGTCCGTCTGCCTCAGTTTCCTGAGAAGTCAGGTGTGATCTGGGTAAATCAGTACAAGCAGAAGCTGGCGATTGAGAGCGACGGCAATCGGGGGAGCAAAGGTAAACCCCGGGCTGTGGGTCAGCAACCCAACTGGAGGGGCAAGTCAGGTGTACAGAGCTTGGTCCTGGTGGGCAGGGCACGGACAGACCCAGGTACAAAGCAGAAGGGTGTGCACCTGAGCGGAGCCTTGATCCACCCTAGACTTGGCTGGAGCAAGGGGAAGAGGACGGGCTCAACCCAGCCCACGCTGTTCTAAGTCTTGCTCTGTTCCTGATAAGATCATGTCAAAAGGAGACCAGAGGGCTTGGACCAGGGGGCTTAGAAGTCCTCTTCAGGCTGTTCCCATGGAGCAGACATGCTGAGTGGGCAGGGGGATGGGCACAGTGCTGGGCACAGCTGTCTTGGAAGATGTAGTTCCTGCTCAGTGCAGGGACTCAAGACTTCTCCACTCAGGGACCTCTCCACTGGCCCCTGGAGACGCAGGTGCAGGAGAGAGGCAGGCGGCTACTTGCTTTCCTGGGCTGAGTGTGGCCTGTGTCTTAGGCAACATCTGAGCCACAGTTCTGATACTATAAGGTTGCTGTATCACACGACTTCTCTGAGTCATTTATCCATAAGATGGGCATACTTTTGCCAGTTCTCGAGGATTGTTAGGATGAGTAAATAAAAGAGGGTCTCCAATACCCAGCAAAATATCTAAAAAATAGCAAAGTGTGAATATGACCGTGTTTTTTAAAATGCTTGTATGGGGTTGGCCAGACAACTAAGTAGATTAAAGCATCTGCTTAGGCAGATGCAGGGGCTGGAGTTTCGATCCCTGGCCTGCCATGGGGGATGCTGAGATGGGGATTGAGACTGGGCATGGTGGCACAAGCCTTTAATCTCAGCGCTTGGGAGGGTGAAAAGCAGGACAATCACTATGAGTCCAATCTAAGTAGTGAGACCCTGTAGACCCTTTACTAAATACACGTTTTTAAAAAAATGCTGGCGTATAAACATGCCACAAGGCAAGTCAGTGGAGAGAAGTCCATTGGAACTACCGGATTTCTGGCTATGAATGTGAGGACACAACATTTGCAGAGATTTACTGGGTGTTGTGCTTTCCCAGTGTTTTGTTTTGGTCTTCCTGAATTGTCCTTTCTTTCCCTCTCTAGTTTTCATGTATCACTTCGATAACCCAGGTGGTCAGATTCCGTCCTGGCTCATTAACTGGGCGGCCAAGGTGAGATGGGGGTAGGGAGGGGCTGGTGTTTGAAAAATGTTGACTTTAGCCCGGAAGCTGTCAGGTTGAAGAGATGCATTGTTCCAGGCAGAGGGAGGCTCTTTTATGAAGAGCTTGGTTGAGTGAATCCACTTAGAGCTGGGGTTGCCAACACCCAGGATGGAAATAGGGACAGAAGACCGAGAATTGTTAAGTTGGAATGCCAGTCCCTCCCTGCTGGTGACCCCAGTCCTGGCCAGGCCCACTGTCTGGCACCTCTGGACAATAGATTGCTCCCTGCAGGAATAATTGGGCTTTCGGACCCAGTATGTGCTTATGGAAGGGGAAGACAGACCTGGCTCGGAGGGCAGCAGAGTTAGAGACACCCAGACATGCCCAGGCCTGATGGAAACCTCCAGTTTTGTTGTTGTTGCCCCCCGCTTTTTTTCTCAGTAAGGGGAAAAAACTGCAAAGATGGCTTGGTCCCCTGGAGACCACCTAGAACCCTGGCATTATGGAAACCATTCACCCTATTTTGTACAGGTTCATGAGAAAGTTAAAATGCTCAAAGACTTTGGAGTTGAAAAGATGTGAGTTTTTTTTAATCCTGGTCCTGCTATTGATTGATATTTTACTTAGTGAAGTCATGAATTTCTCCTTTAAAAAACAAACAAAAGTTTTCTACTCCATGGCATTTAGGGAAAATCTTGTGTTTGGATCAACACTATTTAGTAGTAATGCAGCCTTCCTTCTGAACCCAAATGCTCACATTTTTCTAATTCTTAGAGAGCAAGTCCTTTCTGTTGCTTCTTTAGAAGATCCAGCCATCCAGCCAGATCACATTTCTGCTGCTTTCTTTTCTTTTGAAGAAGTAAAATCTCAGAAAGTTCTCTGAGTTTGATTAGCAAAAGCAGACCTGGAAGGGCCTGTCTTATAGAAACACTGAGGGTCACGATTTCTCTGTGCTCAGAGTCTTGCCTTTCATTATTATCTGTGAAAAGAGCCTGTTGAAATCTGTACAGGACCCTGTTGTCTTTTATTGTGCTGAAAGCCATCTTTCTCTACCTCTTGCTCACCCCAGAAGATCAGGATTGATCACTAGAAGGATACAATGCTGACAGTTTCTTTTTCTTTTGCAGAATGGTGTTCCGAACTTCCTGAAAGACTTGGTGAAAGCCTGTCAGAACTACCTCAATAAAACTTAAGAAAGACTTCTGGGTGGAGTGCTGCACGCCTGTAATCCCAGCATTCTGGGAGGCTGAGGCAGGAAAACTACAAGTCTGAGCCCAAACTGGGCAATTTAGAAACTTGAAATATAAAAAGAGTACTGGGGATATAGCTCAGTGCAAAGGCTGTGGGTTCAATCCCTAGTCCACACAAATAAACAAAATCTCACAAAGAAAACTGGAACCCATGCATGGAGTGGCGTTTCCAGAAGTGCCACAGGCCACCTAAGCTCAGGCTTGCTTCCACGCTTACGTTTCCAGAGACCTGCACACGTTACAGGGTGTAGTCAATGCCTGGTGCTTGGCAACTCACCTAATTCCTCTCTCACTCGCCCTGCCCCAGGGTCAGCTGTCTCTTTCTACTGTTGAATAAAAAGCAAATTAAGGAAACCTTTCCTTGTTTCTCAAAGGGAAATCCTCAGTAGGAAACACAGGCATTCCACTGTGCCATTTCAGAGAGACAAGTGGATGGAGGAATGACGTCACCTTGTAAGAGTAACCATTCCTGTAAACTGGCTTCTTCCCAGAATGTGCTTTCTTGCAACCTATAGGGGCTATCTACAGCTGACCTTAGGGGTCCGCAAGCTGGAGACACATGTTAATTTACTTTTTGCTTTATTAACTTGACTGGACTGGGATTGGAGGGGCTAATTCAATGTTTTCCCCTGCTTCTTCAGTAACTGTTATGATATTGGACCATTTTGAGATGCTTCAGAGTCCTAACTGACCACATAATGTGATAACCATTATTTCCTCATCATCCATATCTGGAATTTTCTGTTTCCCATAAGCCTCCAGGGAAAGGCTGCTATACCTCTGGCTGTGCA
>NDGM011186725.1:0-11098 GCA_002564305.1 Octomys mimax
AAAAAAAGAAAGAGAAAGAAAGAGAGAAAGAGTGAAATCCCCAGACAATTCTCTATTGATATGCAGAGAAACATGACACAAGCTTTCACTGCTTTATTCTTTTGAATATGGGGGATAGTATTTACCATAGTAAAACTTACCTCAGTCTAAACTGGTATGCTAAATTGTCATATCCTGATTTAGAACATGGTAGTTTACTGTTGAAATACATTGATTATCCTTATTAACCACAGAGAGGTTTCAATTGTTTTGTCTCCATAAATGATGTAATCTTTCTTTATGATAGAAGCATAATCCATCTAGTTTGTCATTATATCTCGAGTTTGAAACTATTTTAACCTATGCTATAAATTAGGACACACAGTTATCTCTGCAGTAAAGTTGTACCTGCCTTCTTACATTCCATATATGGGGCCTTTTGTTTTTTGTGACAGAGGGGAAAAGTATTGAAGATAAAGCTATTGACCTGAAAATTGGATATAATGCTGAGTTCACTGACCTGAACAGGTAAAAAAAATTGGAGACAGTCAAGATACTCTGTCTAGAATGTACATAGCATAGCCATTGTACAAGACTCAGCCTTTTGAAAGACAAGATTCATTCTCAGGTACGGTGGATATTTTGCAAATAATGAAATTTGGCTAATATAACTATTTAAAAATTGTCTTTGAGTATTCCATTTACATTCACACAAATTATTTATTTTTTAGTGCTAACAATATAATAATGGGAATTATTACTATAAATAATAGTCTTCGTTGGGAATGTGAAAGGGAAAGATAAATATTTGAAAGCCTGCTAAGAATAGATACTTTCACAATATGTTATTTTAGTAAATGCCTTAATGGAAATAAAATATACATACAGAAAATAATGTATGATCTACATGAATTGTCAAAAAATAAATACACCTTTGTAATGAGCACACAGATTAGGAAACAAATTATGTCCACCACCCTTGAAGATCCCCTTACACCTTGCACCCATTTTGAATCTCATTTATCCCAAGAATAATCACTATCTTCACTTCTAGAGGAATAGATTGGTTTTGCCTAAATTTACAGCTTGTGTAAATGAAACATGTATTCTATGTACAATTTTTTCTTCAATAATTATGTTTATAAGAGTCATCCATATTGGTGCCAATATCTGTAGATTATTCATTCTCATGGCACATAGCATTCCATGTTAACATTGTAATTGGGTCGGTGATGGGCATTTGGGTAGTTTGCAATGGGGCTATTATATACAAATGGTGTTACTATGAACGACCCAGCATGTATTTATATATGGATAATCATATATATATTCTAATATTGGGTCAAACATATTACTGTGTTCTGGGAAATATTGGCAGTTTTCCAAAGTTGTGTAATGAATTACAAAATGATTACAATGTTCCTTCCTTCTTCATTTATGCAATTGACTTACTTATGACTTATAGCTCCTCCTATCAAGAAATGGAGTCTATCTACCAGCTTTGAATCAAGACTGGAATTGTAATTTTCCCACAATCCTATTCGGCCTCTACACAAACATGAGCTAGCATGCTGGATAATAAGAAGCATATATCTGGGTCAACTCTGCTACCCTAACCAATAGCTGGCCACTCAACTGACATATGAGTAGAACCATCCTAGACAAACCTAACAGATAACCTGCTAGCCAATGACTGATGCATGAGTTAGCCCAGCCAACATCAGCCAAGCCTGCTCAAGATCAGTAGAAGTTTTCAACTAATTTTAGATTTTTAAATAATAATAAATGCTTTTTTAAAGACATTGAGTCATATAGGCATAGAAGTGGTTGTGCATTTAATTGTCATAACAACACTGCTATGAGTTTCATATTGTCAACTTCATTTTCTAGATGAGGAAATTCAGGTTCAAAAAGTCTAAGAGACTTTGTTCAAATACCTAGCTAGCAATGGGTGGAGTCAGAAATCAATTCCTGCCTAACCCCAATGCCTTTTACCTCTTTATTACAACATTCATTTTAAAATGCACATAAATACATAGAAAGTTAACACATCCCAATTTCTGCATGACCTCAAAGACCCAAAGCAAAAATTCATTCATGCTACTCCAGAGCCAATATAGGGAAATGTTGTCATTTGCATTATAACTCTCTTATGGCTCAGAAGCTGGGTATCTCACTGTACAAACTGTAACAAAATATCTCTTAAAGCACAGTGTTCAGTGTCACAATTCAGAATTTTACTTATATGTATTTGCACATGTTCTTCATTCCAATAAAATTTTTCTACATGCAGGCTGACTTGATTTTATTATCCTTGATATTTACATATCTTTTGACCTTTAATATTAATCTTTTATCACATATCCAGATATAAAATACATTGTCTCAGTTGGTGACAGAGTGCACATGTGAAGATGTTATGAAAAAGATCATACTGGAAAAACCAACTTTAATAATGCACACCCAGCTGGTTTCAAGCCTTCCACAGTAAAAAGACACGAATATATGATCCTTGAAGTCAAGAGATAAAGAGATCCAAAAGCTGGGGGCATTTTACTATTTTTTATTACTACATAATTGCAGCACATAATGATTACATGCCCTGTGGTGAGTTGATGCATGTGTACATCTTAATTCTT
The DNA here is from genome assembly GCA_002564305.1 of Octomys mimax. NCBI lineage: Eukaryota > Metazoa > Chordata > Mammalia > Rodentia > Octodontidae > Octomys > Octomys mimax. The sequence goes on from NDGM011186725.1 coordinate 2,619, forward strand.
TTTTCATCCATTTCCCTTCCGCTGCCTGCTCCCACCTCCCACCTTGTTCCACTTCCCTTAAATGTTTACACACCAGAACTGACAAAGGTTTGGCAGAGGACACAAAGTCCACGTCTTCTCCTCATTCCCAAGTATTTTTGAGCCAGTAATATCATCCTTCCCAAATTATATAAACATATTAGGAAAACATGAGATTTGGTTATAAGAAATCCTGAGTTAAAATTCTAACAAAAAAAAATTCTAACAAAAGTCACTTTGCTTTTCTGAAATGCATTTTCCTTATATATAATGCATCTCTTGCTAAGTAGTGAAAGGTAGGAACAGCTGTGTGTGTGTGTGTGTGTGTGTGTGTGTGTGGTGTGTGTGTGTGTGTGTGTTTGTCACCTAAACAGTGTCTAATATTGGAGCAGACACTTAAAGGAGGTAACTGTTCGTAATGTTGCATTCTTGTTATTGTTGTTTTGCCCACCATTAAAATTGACATACCCAGCACCCTTTTTCCCTTGCAACCCTAACAAAGTCTGGCAGAAACTTTCCAAAATGTAGATGACTGCCCAACTCAATAAACCATCAAATATCTCTATTCTAAGCACTGCAAAACAATAAAATAAATGTTAAACGTATTCTTCCTTTTCTAAGGGGAAAGTAAAACACTTGCATAAGTACAATGAGCTGTGTGCTATAAGCAAGAACAAATGGAAGTTTGTGGAGGGAAATGATGGAATGGGGATGAAAGAGTGGGGTCAGAAAAGAAGCAATTTAATTGGTGAGAAAGTAATTCCAAGCAGTACCGTCACAAAATAAGTAAAGGCTAGAAACTGGGAAAGTGAAAACATTCTCAGGAAACAATGACTTTGACTAGGGTACGGACTGAATCATGGACAACTAAACTGGAATACAAAACTGGAAAGTTAGGGGTAAGCATTTGTAGTACATTCAAGAGGCAACAAGAAATTGTGCACAGCCCATTAAATCTGACAAAAAATGAGCAGACTGAAGTAATCAGAAACAAAGAAAGCAGGGAGGGGGATCTTTGCACTATCTCGTTTTAAGGCAAGGACGGCCTTATTAGTTGAATGAGTGCAGGGCAGTGGCTATAGAAAGTAGAAGACATATTAGGAAGGTCCCTGAATGATAGGATTGACAAGTTTATTCATTGAAAAGGAGAACAATCAACTGAGACTGAAGTGTGTTTAGAATGATTGACTAGATGAACAGGGTCAGCATCAATAGAACTCATAAAATCAGGCAGGCTCAGCTTGTGTAGGAGTAGGATGAGGTTATTGTGTCCTGAAGTTTAGGACAGCACTGATGGATATATTCTTATAAGCTTCTGGAAATTCAGGACTGGTATCAGGAAAAGAATTATGTGCTAACGAGAAGAGTTGGGCAGCATCCAAAACTGAAGCTAAAATGATCTTACATCATGGAAATTAAATATTCTGAGTCATCTAGGGAAGTGGGAAAAGAGGAAGTGAAGTTTTAATAGGCCTGTAGCAATTTATAGCACTAAAATAAAAATGGCATATATATATCTGTGAGTTGTCTAGGAAAAAAAACACATCAGTGATAAGCAATGAGAAAAATTCTCCTGGGAATCTATCCAAGAACACAAATCCTTCTTGCTTGTTGCTTCAGGCTTTAAACCTTTTTCCTAATTTTGGGGCAGCTCCCAGATACTACTTAGTTCCTCTTCAAAGCCTGGCTCAGTTTCTCAATTTTTTCCTTTCCCAAAGTTTCAAAATGAAACTTGTATTCTCCCTATATTTTTGTTGTGTTTCCCATTGCAGGTGCAAAAATTGATAAGAAATAATGAATATGTTTTACACTTAATGTGACATCTTTAAAATGTTTATAGTCATTATCTCTAATCTTGATGTAAATATCAGAAAACGGTATGCTGAAGCCAGCTTGTCCTGACTCACAAGAGCCAATTGTTGAATTTTCAGCAATTTTACAAGGCACTAGTTAAGCGTAGATATTATTAAACCTAAATTACACAAATTTACACCAAATAAGTTATCAGAAACAAAAGTAACACTAAAATTCATCAGCTTGTCATTATTTTTCCATTATCTATGTACTCGAACTTATTTCCATCTGTTGTATGTGTAAAGTAGAATTACTATCTAATGGAGTGTTACTGTGAATAATTTCTCAAATCTGTATATAGTCACATCATACTGGTGAGCAGGAATTGGCTATAATTGGAGAATTTTCTGCAAATCACAGATTTTTCATTTTTCCCTTGGATATCTACTTATTAAACATCTACCACTATTCCATTACTGTTAGGCATATGTGATATCATAGAGAAAGAAAAATGTTATGAGTGGAAGCATTAGTTTGGGGGCTTAGTCCCAATCTTTGCTGATAGAACAACTTTGAGGAAATCACTAAGCAACTCTTGAGTCCTTGCAAAAGCGCATATTGATTGATCACCTTCTCCCAGGATGATGTGTGTTGAAAACCCTATTCACAGCCTAAGTTGAAATTAATTTTAAGTACCAAATATGTATTGAAACAGTTTAGAAAGTGATTTGCATCCTAGGTGGTGACATTTTGTTAAACCATCTGTAAAATTTATTTTGATGGGTTTCAGAATCCATGTTTTAAGCCTACAGAGTACATTCAAGTGATTTGTGTCAACTCGTATGATTAGATAGTTGGCCTACTTAATTTTACCACCAGGCTCAGCCCTGTTATTAATGAGCACAGTCTCTACAATTCTTTCTTCCAAATATTAATGATATCTAATTTTATTTAGAGATCTATGTATTTGCTTCTTGAAGATTTTCATTATAAATTCAGATTCTCTGTAGTTTGTTCATGTAATTTATCACTACTTGCATAATAAAAATAACTCGTCCTTATTAAAAGCAAAATAGATATGAAAACTGAATGTGTCTCTCCTGAGTTGAAGACAATGACATGATTGAGACAATTTCAGTGACATAAAAAACTTTGAAATGAAAAGTTTTATAGAATAACCCCAAATGACAGCTGTGGCCAGTAACATAAGAGATCTGAAAACAAATATATTGACAAAGGATTTCAGGAAGATCTCCATAGTATATATATGAAGAGATGAATCCAGGGATTCAAGAACATTATAATAGATGAATACAAAAACAAGAGCTATGAAATGTGTACTGTACTGTGTTAGATTCATGATACTTCATTCAATAGGATATCATTGTAATGGGAAACCTAGCATTCGTTTAGTATATATCTCAAACAGATAATCCACAATACTAAGCCATATACTTGGATATTTCTTTGGGACATCAACATACATGTAAGTGTATGAGTTTGCATGCGACTAGAAGGGAGGACTTTAAAATTAGCCATCTCTCAGTCTCTGTGTGGCCTCTATGTATATTTTCAAGAGATACTTTTTTGAGTGAGTGCTTTATATATGCAAATCATAGGAGGTGGTGCAACGAAAAATGGTAAAATTTTTCTCATAAGCAATTTACTCTAGGAGAGAAGATATTTTAAAAAGTAACTCTGACATACCGAAAATGTTGCATGAGAATATCTATCTAGGGCTGGTGAGATAGCTGGGCAGTCTAATCACCTGCCTGGCAAAGCACGAGGACCTCAGTTTGATTCCCAGTACTACATACTATGCTGGCCATGAAACTGGGAGTGGTAGCTCGTGCCTGTGATCCCAGCCCCCAGGAGGCTGAGACAGGAGAATTACTATGAGTATGAACTGCATAGTGGAACCCTGTATCAAATAATTTTTAAAAAATCTATCTACCCTTAAATAAGAATAGTTCTGGTGTTCCATGGCACAAGAGAATCACTATACTTCACAATAATAATCTATCATAGATTTTATGAAGATTTAAAAGTTGAAGGTTCCAAACAAAAAGATATAAGAAAAATGCTAAGTACCATAACAATATGTACACATTGTATACCACACTAAACCCCATTAATACGTACAGCATACATATGTTCATTAGAAAAATATTTTTAAATCTCCAAATTAAAGCTTGCAGTTCTAGTTGCCTTTTCAAACTATTTTCGAGGCTTTCAAAATTGAGAATTCAATGAATCACAGGAGAGGAAGGAAGTAAGGCAAAAGACATCTGGGTAGACAGATGGGAGTGAAGGGGAAAAACTAGTTTGTGGGGGTCTTTGGAGCCAACCCTTCTCCCTACTGTGCCCTCATTTTCCTCTTCAAGCAGGAAATCAACTTGTTTTAGGCTTTGCTCCAGTGAGCTGAAGTGAGTAAGATTTTGACAGAGCTCTGTGTGTTCATCAATAGGGAACCAATGTACGCCTTCTGGTTACTCAGACCCAGCCAATCACTAAATACTGCACACACTTCGCTGTGCTTTAATAACTGTCTTCAAAAGAGTTCTTAAAAGTCCACTTTTTAGATGGTTTTTATTTTGCTTTGGTATAACTACTTTTTTCTCCCTGAATCACACAAAGCAAATACAAGAAAGAAATAGTATATCAATATTACCATTTCTGAAAAAAGATATATTTAACATTTACTCAGAGCAATAGTTTCCCAGTCAGAGAGAATCATATAGAACCTATTTGAATTTCCTGTCTTATTGAGATAAAGCCAAATGTTTTGCATTCAGTCCATATACTCAGTAAAGAGAAAATATTTCCAGATCTGCTTCCTAAATTTTGGGTGTATAAATTTTTCCCATATATTTTAAACTATTCTTTTCTTTTAAACTTTTCTGAAAATAGTTAACTTTTATTTCAACCTATACATCACCAGTGGCAAACCAGTAGCACATGTGCTGCAGCAGGCTTTTTATATCACTGAAAGCTCTAAGAGGTTCACCATCCTTGCTATAAGTGCTTTATTGTACTACAATATTTCTAAGGCTAGCATGAGTGCAAGATAACTGTGATCTCTGGAGAAGGTGAAAAACAGGGTAAAAAAATGGGCAGAAAGATAAAGTATGACAATTGGATGCTATTCAACCATAGACAAAGAAGAATAAATTTGAGTCATTTGTAGGAAAATGGATGCACTATGAGACCATAATACTAAATAAATAAATCAGATGCAGAAAGTCAAATATCTCATAGTTTATCTTATATGGAAGACCCAAATTGTAAATAACTTAAAGAGTAAAATAAATGAGAGATGAAGGAAACAGACAGGTAGAATTTGTGAAGATGGGAAAGGGAGAAGGAAAGAGAGGAAGGAAACAAAAAAGGGTTAATATGTGATATGAATATATACAGATTCCCCATGATGAACGTATTTATTATGTATCATCAATATATGCTAATAGAAAAGGAAAAATACTTCATACTCCATCTCTGCTACTCAAGCTTTATTTTCTTCCTTTGTTCAGTCTAATAAGTTTTCATTTTATTTCATGTCAATCAGTATTCACTTACTTTCAAATTATTTGTTCCTTACAGGAGCTTATCTTCATTGTTCAATTGAAATATTTTTTCTATTGGTAAAAATATAATTGAGGTCTCAGGTTGGGGTGGAATGCAGCGTAGCTTTTCATATTAGTATTAATAGAAATATTTTTTCATTTAAAGGCTTTTTCACCTTACAGCCAGATTTCAAAGTATAATTTAAATTCAATAAGTATATTAATATATATTATATATAACTATATATATATATATATATACATATATATATATATATTTGTTGAAGGACTACCATGTTTCTCGAATCAAAGTACGACTTAAAAGAAAGTTTATGAAAAGCCTTGGGTAGTCTTTGCTCTCTTGGTGTTTATAGTGAAGCTGGGAAGATGGTTGAAGCCATTTTCAGTTTTCTAGGGCTAGGGCTCTCTTTGCCTATAGTTCATCAAGATGGGAAATCTCTGAAGATTTCTGACCATTAAACTAGTTCATTTGTGGCTGGGTGTATAACCAATGGTAGCACATTAGCCCAGTGTGCACAAGGCCCACGCTCTGTCCCCAACACTACAAAAAAGAATGATTAGGGAATTCATGAAGTCAGATTCAGAGTAAAGTGTTACCCCAAGATACTGAACTCTTTCAAGCTATTAGGCTTTGTCCTCCAGGATATTCTGAAATAAGTATTTATCTTAGAAACCTGAGTTAATGAAGCTTCTAAGATTACCTAAAGGCATAATTAGCCCGTACGAAAATCTTGTTCAGTGTTTAATGGTCATAATAATGATAATTTATTCAGCATCTTTTATGAATCCTTGGCCCTGAACCCTCCAAAAAGAATTCTTGCTTTGAAGCTCCTGTTTGAAGTTTAAAGCTGAGCCAGTAGGCATTTGCAGTCCTAAGATGGTGTACTAGGGCTCACCAAAGCAGTCCATTCCGTGTTCTGGCTTTCTGGACTCATGGTGAAGATGGCATAGCAAGCAAGAAAAAGGCATATGGAAGTAAAGACCAATGTCTACTGAAACATGAATGGAGAAATCAGACCTACTACCTACACAGTTCTAATGACTATCTTTTGGAGCCAGTCAACTTGGCTATTTTATCAGGAAGGCACCTATCATCAAGATAGAAGTTAATAGGCATAGATGTATTCCAGTACAACTTGACAAAAAAACAGTAGCTGTATTTGGATTGTGGGATAGAGTTTACTGACTCCTGATTTATAGTATTAATCAAAATTACAGCCAATAGTATAGATGCATTAGAAGGAAGGAAGTATTCCCAGGGGAGAGAATGAGAGTTTCCCAAGGAATTAGCACTATGTAAATGAAGGAAGAATTCATTTAGAGGACCAGAATGAATGAGGAAAATAATTTGACTTCTCTTTCAGTTATAAAGGAGGCTTTGAGATTCTAATTCTTAATGTATTTTTTCACAGTTGAAGAACCTGCAATTTGAAAGTGAGAGTAACATGCCAAAAGTCACAGAGAACCTTGTATCTATGACAAGATTGAAAATGCATGTTTAGTGCTTTATCCAGTAACTTCGGCCCTTTCCTGTACAGGTTGTCTTTATACAATCTCAGATTCATGAGGTACTTCCCTCAGCATCTTCTTGCCTTGCTAAATGTTAAATGACTAAGCCATTTTGATGGTGATAAGCATTTCTTCCATGGGCACACTCTGAGTATGGCCATTTTAACCCACTTACTGGGAGGAGGAAGAAAGCATTATCCACAAGTCTTTGATAGTGACATTATCCACAAGGTCATGAAATGGGAAGTCTGAACACTAAGCTTTATTGTCAAACCCTTCAGGTTTACTGGCTGTAAAGACTTTCTCTACTACAGAGATAGAAATGACAAGTATTTTCCTCTTTTTAGCTATGACAAGAAAGATGCAAGTCAATTTCCAGTTCTCAGTTGATAATGTGGAGGTAGTAATTGGAGTTATTTAGACCAAATTTTAGCATACTGAAATTTCTAGGCTAAAATTTAAATAGTATATGAAAAATGATGAAGCTATTTTATAAAAATACAGCCCAAAACAGACATAAGTTGCTTCATATCTAAGTGTGATCTCACCCAAATAACAAATTCACTACATTAATAGAAGAAATTAAAAATCAATGTTCCTAATGCTCAGGTGACTCTGAAATTCTCTCTAAAGAAACAGTCTATTTATTTACCTATGGGATCTGAGCTCAGCCATGAGGCTTGTCTTATTGAAAAGAAAGAGGTAGGTGTGGTAATTATGAGTCAAAGGCCATATTTCAAGAGGTTTCTGAGTTTTTTCTGGCTTTTGTTGTCACCATACAAAAAGTATATCTATACTAGCTCACTTATCAATGAAGTGGATAGGAGACATTTGGAAAGTATCAAGTCTCCACACTTATAAGGTCACCCTTAGCCAATCCATGGATGCATGGATTGAGATCAGGATAATCATGGAACAAAGCCCACCCTACATTTAACTTAACACAGTAGACATATGAAATACAAATATGTGTTTTCCAATGGTGTTATGGTTTGTGTATAGATGTTCCTCCAAGCCCTCATGCAGTTATGGGGTGGGCTTCTAGTGTTTGTGAATGATTCTTGGTCCAATACTGGGATTATGGGTGTACGTACTACCCAACCCTGGGGCAGGTAGCCTGCATATAATAATAAAGGGTGGAAAGAAGCTTGCCCTCTCTCTCCTCCTCTATTTCTCTTCTTTTTGCTATCTTTCACTGCCATTTACATTTGCCCCTCTGCCATGCCATGCTGCCTTGGAGCCAGCTGACTATGGACTGAAACCTCCACAAATGATGAGCTAAGTAAACCTTTCGTTTCTTAACTTTGTATATCAAGTATTTTGTCTCTGCAACAAGAAAAATGTTACTAAGACATAATTTGGAGCCTGAGAATCAGGGTTATTGCTATGACTGTACTTGATCATGTGGCTCAAGAACCTTTGGAAATGGCTTGTGGGAAGAGCTTGGAAATATCTCCTGAAAGAGTAGTGCTGACACCTTAGGATGTTCTGTATGGGAGATTATGGTAAGAGCTCAGAAGACCAGAAGGCTGACAGAAATGCTGGTAAAGACCAAGCTTTGGAAGTTTTTTTTTT
>NDGM011186729.1:0-12281 GCA_002564305.1 Octomys mimax
ACAAAAGCTAGCAAAAAATTTATGGAATTCTGTGAAAACAGTGCTAAAAGAAAAATTCAAAACTGTGTTTCCGTTAAAAAAGAAAATAGTCACAAATTAATCCCAAATTTTATTCAAAGACCTAGAAACCTAACAGCAAATTAAGCCATTTAAATAGTCAAACTTTGGTTCATATATTTAAGCACTCTAATGTTTGGTACATGTATGTTTATAATTACTATACATTACTGGCCTTTTCATTTTTTATCATTATATCAATTCATTTTGGTATAGGTCTAAAATGAGTCTGTCCTACATTAAATGTAGATGTATTTGAATAAAGACCCACTTTGACTAGAGCCACACATCGGATTGTGCAATGTAAAAGTCACTAATCAGTCTAGTATGAAAGATTATTGTCTGTATAGGAAGTATGCAATCAATAAAAGAAACATTCCTCAGATGTCAAGATTAAATGTGTTTATTTTGAGTTAGTGAATACAATGGTATATTAGATACCAGCACTCCACACTACACCTATGTATTTGCCTCTAAACCTTCACACATTGTCAATTTCCATTCCTCTAACATTCCACCACTGGGCCTTCTATGTCTAGTAAAATCATAATACAAATTAAAAAGAAAGAAAAGGAAATTAGATCACCATATTGCGCTTCCAGTGCCACAGAAGGACTTGAATGATTGCAAATAAATGTTGACCATTTTCAGTAAAGGGGAAAAACTGATAACATAAGCAGTAGAAATGGCACTACGAGAAGAGAAAAAACAGAATGAATATAGAGAGCATTATCAGCTGGATGAGTTAAGTTTTTCCTCAATTAAAAATCCACATGATATCATGGATATGATGTCAAAGTTCAGTTGTTCAATTTATGGGCCGTACACTTAGGCGTATTGGCTAGTACATTTTTTTTTTTGCACTGAAACAGAAGCAATACAAGTTTTATGTTCTACCATTACACTTCCAGGTTTTTCACTTATGAATATACCTGCCAACCTAATGATTCTTGCATGCATTAGAGTTTGCTTTTGTAGAGTTAAGTTTATTTCCCCATCCCTCCCACTCCCGTAAACATTGCAATGCGAACTCTTTGCCCAACTTGAAAAGAATGTTGCAAAGGACAGCTCTGTGACACCTCAGGACAGGAATCCCCTGCCCCCTCTCCAGGCTATAGATGGACCAGCAGTACTGACCACATCTCATCCTACATGCAAACAGGTGCTGCACCTTTAATGTCCCTATGCCAGAGGCATACAAGTCAGCAGGTAGGCATACAAAAATGGAAGTCAAATGAAAAAGAAAGGAAAAGAAAGAAAGAAAAGGCTTTCTTGATAAAAGCCTATTGTCCTAGAAGGAATCCATTGCTTTGAATTCACTTAAGGCCTGCACAGGCGAAATGTGTTTCTTTTGAGAACCTCGTCGAACACGTGTTTGGAATTCTTCGGGCTTTTCTCTCTTGACAAGAGGCTTCTTCTCTGGGGCCTTCATCTTCCAAGACACAACTGGGGAGTTGACAGCCGCTGTCCCATAGACCTTTTGGTATTTGGTTGAGGCCACATAGGATGCTTTAACTGTGAGCACAACAGCATTCATCAGGTTTTTAGCTGCCTGGATAAGTGATGTGGCACTGTCCAGCTATAGTAGGAGAAGAATAAGATACACCTGGGTTAATAAGGTTCCAAATTCAAAAGACAGTGGTGCAATTTCACAGTTAAAATAATGCTTTTCTTGTTGCTTATTGCCAAAGATAAGAAAAATTACCATGAGATAAGATGAACAGACTACGCATCCGCCATTACACATTTAGCATTGTGTAAGACCCTTGGGATGATGTCTGTCTTCTCCTATCCCTAATCTCAAAGTAAACAAGCAAGCAAACAAAAAAAGTTGTCCTATAGTATACAGCTTTCTAACATCCCTGATACTACTAAAGGCAAAAATCCTCTTCGTAGCATGTAAGAATTCCAAAGTAGCAAAGATTTCTCAGAGAAACATATATTATTATTATATTAGTTGGTTGTGTTAGGCTAATTAGTAGTAAGAATAATAACACAAATATTGGAAAAGCATTTGGCAGACACTGAAGAAACAAGGATGATAAAGAATTACATTTCATTTCATGGTTCAAATTATGGAAATATCTTTTGACCTATAGGCTATTTTTCTGTGAAATCAGGATTAGTACAGATGAAAAATGCTAAAAATAGGAACGACCCATGTTCTGGATTTTACATTTTAGGCACACAGTATGTATTTATTCCAAGGTCATGAGTATACCTACATTTAAAATATAAATAACTTGGTCAGGATCTTGTGGGTTAGACAGTATTTAGCATTATGTAAGTCCCCTGGGATGATGTCATAAAGAAATATTTAGTTCACCCTATGTATTTAAAACTATTGTAAGATTTTTTTATACCCTCAGTAGCTATAACAGTAAATCTGAGGTAGGATTTCTCATTTCCATTTCACAGAGAGAATCGGTCCTTCAGCTTTTCTGGTGTCACACAGCATGAGTGGTAAATCCATTGCACTACTGTCCATACTGCATTCCAATTGGATAGGACAGCTGTTAAAAATGCTCTGGCTGGCCACACCTTTTGATTACATTTAGCGACCCATTGGCAGATTAGAGATTTTTTTTTTTAGGTTAATTCTTTTCTGCTTAAATCTAAATAATGTGCCAAATAATGTATGCTAGGGCATCCCACATCTATTTAAACCTCTTTGTATGGCTGCCTGAAGCATAGAGCTAGAAAAGCTCTGAAGTACATTTTCTATACTTCATTTCAGCCAGGAATTTCCAGGTACACCACTGCAATAGGAGAAGGAACTGCTAAACTACAATTTTTACTTCAGTCTGAGGGAGGTTTTAACACAATTTGGTCATTTATGAAACTTCTTGTAATATCAAATAATGCAAAGTGTCTGTAAAGTGAAGAAACCAAGGGCAATCCAAGATAGCCCTCTCCAAGAAGTTGAACTTGTTGAATAACTTCTAAGTCAAAGATTGGGAATGCATTAAGAGACTGACATGTACCACAGGACTTTCTAAGGGCTTGGTGGTTCTAAGGAAATAAAGCCAGTCCGGTGACTTCTTTTTCTTATGTTACTGCCATTCACTTAGCTTTGTATTATTTCTTATGACCAAAATACGCTCTGTGCAGTGACCAGTGTCATCACAAATTAGATCCAACAGCTCTCTGATACCATTATTCTGGCTGCTCTTATTCTGTATTAGGGTTCTTTACAGTTATACCACGGGGTTGGTGAGATAGCTCAGTGGACTAAAGTGCTTGTTTAGGCAAGCTCAGGCAAGTGCAGTGACTGTGGTTCAATCCCCAGCACCACATGCCACGCCAGTCTGGCCCAGAGAGCAGGTTGAGCTGTCCAAAGTGTCCAGGCTTACTGGTCAATGCCTGTAATCCCAGTGCTGGGTACACTGTAAACAGGAGGATCACTATGAGTCCTAGCTGCATAGTGAGATCCTGTAACAACCAAATACATGTGAAATAAAAAAAAAGCTACACCAAATTAAACAAATTCTGACAATCAAATGAGTCTGATCATTACTGAAGTAGTGGATGATGACTTTTATATGAATCATGTCAAAAATCTAAACTTTAGCCTTCAAAAATTAAAGGTAAATATCACATTGATCCTTCAAAAATATAGAGAAGTGTAGATATGTGTGGACTTATGTCAAGATTCTGTAGACATATAATGGAATATTTTGGGAATTAACTCAAACAAATGGTTAGAGTAACTGACATTGCATTTTACCCCTCTCCTACACTATAAAAACTACACATGTACCACAATTATTGTTCAACCTGTAGTGTTTCTATTCTGATGTCAAAGTTTCTAAACTAGCATTAAAGCAAATTCTGGATTATTCGCGTTAACAAGAGAGAGGCCAAGCATGGAATTAATGTAGTGGTTCTCAAAATAACTGTCCATAAGCCAGTGTCCCCTAGGCCCCAGTGTCCCCTAGGAATTGTGAAGATGAACTTTTCCAGGCCCAGTTCAAAGCCTGGTGAATGAATAACTGACTCTGGTCAACCAGAGGATTCTGATATTTGCCAAAGATTAATGAAACCCAGAGACTATCTGAAGGCATCATGGATACATTGATTTTGAGATTTCTACAATATAAAATTGGACCATGTCATAGACAGGTAAATGATGGAATTTCACTTTTCCACATATCCCACAGGTAGAATTATAAATAAGGAACAGTGATAAAACAAAAAAAAAATTATTGGGACAATTAGTGGCAGATCAGTCTTTATTCTTTAGAAGCTAGACAGAAATCCCTCTTGTTTCTCCTTGGTTAATTGATAGTTTCCTATAAGCCTGTTAGGTTTCAGAAATGATTAATATTCATTCATAAAGTTTAACTCTCTTCTGTGCTATGCTTAGAGAGAGGGTAACATGAAATGTGAGAAATAGTTTTGTTGATTTCATTTGGTGCAATAGAATTAGCAGGAATAAAATAAGACAAGTTATGTCTACAGCATTATTCAGTGGATCCCAGAGCATGAGCCTTGGCAGCATTGAGTGAATCTGAAAGGGGGGATGTGAGTAGTTTGGAGATCTTTACCACAGATTCCATTTTCAGATAGATGGTATCTAATTCTGCAAAAATAGGAAAGCCTGTCTCTTCTTTGGAACCCATTTATTCTCCCAGCCTGACGCAGGAATCCTGTGAATAAACCTAATTCATTGGTTGAAAGTGAGAGAGCTCTGAAACAGAAACCCAGGGGTTCCATCTAAGTCACCTGCTAAGGCACATCTTGAATTTGCTGCAAAACTACAGGGAAGAGGTGGAGGATCTGGATTACTAAAGGAGAACAACATGGCAGAGAGACAGCAAGCTACCCCAGTGGAAAATCATTCATGCAAATCGGGACTTTTTAAAAAGTTGAATTGCCAATGGATATACATTTTCCCATTTTTCCTAGGCTCCCCTTTGTGACTTAGACAAGTATTAGTGCAATCAGAATTTTTATTTGCAAAAGGGTTTCTTTGTGCTAATCCCAAATGGTTCCAAGAACTGGTTTCCAAATAGCAGGTTTATGGAAAAAAGCTCACTTCTTAAAGAAAATGTTTGAAAGAAAAAGAGAAAACTTTTATACAGGGCTTAGGAACACAAGCTTAGCATAATTTAATTCTATTTTGGTTTCTACTTCAGTTTTTGGTATTTTTTTTAAAAGTTGCACATATGAATATGTGTAAATTAAAATTCTAAAAAGAATCACCAGTATTAATTGAGGACTTACTATGTGTCTGACTTATTGCCTTAGTTCTTTAAATTGTGTGACTTTTCAAAAATTGAGAAGAAAAAAATATTTTTACCCTTGTAAGTGAGGGAGCTGATGCTTGCAGAGGTAAGTAGTGCCTGTCATAGGGGAAACAGTTTCAATGTACTATCATCATTGGTGAGTTCCTAGCCTCTTTTTTTATGCAGTTAGGACAGGGTCTAAAGGGTTACAGGGTCTTGCTATGAATCAGATTCATAGTGAATCTCCTGTTTTCAGCCTCCCAAAAGCTGGGATTACAGGTACATGCTACCACACCCAGTCTCTATTGCCATCTCAGCGTGCCCCATGGTCTATGGCCATACCACCCTGAAACATGCCCGATTTCATCTGGGCTCTTTTTGGGTGGGGTTCTTCCCTTTCATCCAACATGGACCTGTTTCTGTTCTGTTCTCTAGGCTGGAAGCCTGACCTCTATACTTGGCCCCTGTGGCTCATCTTAAGACCGCTGGTAAGCATCTCCATCCTACCAACTCTCAGTCCACAGCACTTGGAATTTGGCCTAAGCATGTCTTCAGTGGGTACTGATCCCTTCTACAGGCTGGATTCTCCCTCAGTGCAGGAACAGCTCTTATCCAGTAGTGCTTCCCTAAACTTTTCTGAAGCACTTTTACTACCCACCTCTAACCACAATTAGACTTTCAGGAGGAGTTCAGCTACTCCAATTAGTGCTCTAAGAAGCTTCATCTGAGTTCCTGCTAACATTAAAATAGCCTTGGAAAGGCAAACACACCTCACCATTCTGCAGGCCAGCCCCTAGATGTACATACTGCTTTCTGTTGAAAAGCCCAGTCAATTTTTTGCCCTTTAAAGATCTTTCCATTCACACTGGAGGTCCCACTAAATTCCTCATCTGGTCTAAGAAAATCTTTTTTTAGCTAATTTTAAAAACAAGAGCATATACTTTGCAAATGAGATTACTGCCAGAGTCTGGACCAAGTCCCCAAGTTTCCTTTCTCTCATTTAATCTCTACACCATGATGAGGGTGGTAATAGCATTATGCCAACTGAGACTTTGAGGACTCCTCACTCGCCTTATGTCATTCTGCACATAAGTGGTAAAGTCAAGATTTAAATTCAGCAACCTAACTACAGAGCCCAAGTCCTAATGATTTGCCCAAGCAGCTTCCAACAGCCAAGTATGGCAGAGCCAACCTCAATCTTATAGTCTCCAGGCTGTGCTAGGTTCGTTCTGCCATTTTCATTCCATAATTGTCTGCTGTCTCTAGCCATGAAAATTAGAATTTTCTTAATTCTGTCACTATTCTTTTAAAATATCAAAGCACTATTTTGAAAAAGGCAACAGATGTTTCCTCACATCTTGTTCTATTACAGCCCAAGGAAAGCAAATAAGGGTGAGAGAGAGAGAGCTGTTTCTATAAGGCATTTTCTGCTGTTTTTTTCCTCCCCTGCCTCTATTCCCACTTGCTTCCTCTTAACACCACTCAACTTCTAATAAAAGTCAGATTTATCTTCCCATATATGGTCTTGACTTTGAATTTTGAGCAGAGGGAGAGACTAGAAGGAAGATTTTCCTGAATTGTGATTCTCTAATTTACTACCTGTGCTATGCTGTACAACTTCACAGCTGCCCAACATCCTAAAATGCTCTTTAAATTAGAGGTCTACAGTCACCTGGACAGTTCTAAAGCTCCGTGTCATTAGCTGCCTGATATGTTATTAAATATGAACTTATATGGCAGCATGAGTTCAATTTCAACTGAAACAAAAAGTGGCTATACCACTCAATCACACCGTATCAAAAGAAACCCAACAACTTCTCTTGAAATGCTGGGTCTCCTTTAGCCTTTTCCCCCCATTCTATCACTTCACCTTTCTGCCTATACATTTTCTAATCCACTTATTTCCTCATACACCTACTGAATATTTATTTTGCAGTAACCATGTTCTTAAGAGCAGGTATACACACATCCATATATATAAGTGCTGAGCTATAAGAGTTCACAGCACATTAAGGCAAAAAAAAAAATTGTAGTGCTCTGAAATGAACCTTTCAGTCAGATGCAGTGTGTGCAAGGCACAAAAAAGGCCAGATCTACTTTGAGTCAGAAGGAATAAATACATCAGAAAATATAAGCATCATAGTTGTCATGATATGTGAACTTTCTGTCATGGGCAAAACAAGAGGGTGGAGGGGGGTTGGATATTTAGCATGATGAAGAAAGGCAACTTTCAACTATTTGTCTACTACAACTGGGTACGTACTGCTGCTCCTAAAGGAGGCTGTAGAAAGAAGAAAACTGAGGCGCTATCCTGGGGAATTTAACTTTGGACATTCTGAGTCTGCAATGTCTGTGCTTTACCTAGGAATCACTGTGTTTATGAGCATTGGATAACCAAATATGAGAAACCACATATCTTGCTACTAGTGCTCATTTGAGTTCTTTCATGAAGTGCTCTGCGCACCTGGATACATAATGTATACAATTTATGTGTGATTGTTTTCTTCCCTTCCTGGTTCTTGATGATTTCATAAAACTTTACTTGCTTATGAAGGTGGAATGAAATATTAAATCTATTTTCTCTCTCCAGTTCAAAATGTTTAATACATTTACTAGAATTTTTCCTCACCATAGGCTGCTCAAGACAAAAATCAATATCTGTTTAATAATCTAAAAGGTATCATCAAGAAATGTCTTATTTTGGGCCGGGGAGATAGCTCAGTAGAATAAGTGCTTGCCTGGCAAGTGCAAGGCCTGAGTTCAAGCCCTCGTTCCACACAAAAAAAGAAAAGAAAAGAAAAGAAAGAAAAAAAGAACTATCTTATTTGTATAGAAAGTGAACTCATCTGACTAGAGAATTGTTAAGTAATTAACAATCACTCACATTTTGTGAGAGAGGTAAACTTCCGGGGGCTGAGCAAATACAATTAAATTTAATAACTTTCTTAAAAAACCAAAAAGTTTTATAAAACCCAAAATCATCATGATGTCAAAAGTGAAAAACAATGCAAACAGGTTGGAAAATACATTGGATTGTCTTCACATGAAATAATAAGTACTTTGGACTATTACTTTGTAGGGGTTTCACATATAAATCCAGGAAATAAAAGGAGTGCTCTGAGAATTTCATAGTCATCCATATACAAAATATAAGTAAAAACAGATCCACTTTCTGGTTTTATGTCTGGTTTGAGGTATCAGTGTTTTTGCTCTGATAATGATCATCTTTGGGTATCCAGATATAAGCCACATACCTTGCATTAGTTGTAAAATTGGTTGCCGGGTACCAAAAATTAATGTAATATTAATGGCAGATCATGGAAATCTAAACTATAAAGCAACTTGTTAACTCTGGCTTGAAGGTCTAATTGCCTACCTGGCAAGCGCAAGGACCCAGGTTTGACCCCTAGTACCNACCACATGCCGAGCTGGCCCCACCCCGGGTGCACTGAGCCAGCCACCGAGACTGCACATGATGGCACAAGCCTGTAATCCCAGCGCTGGGGAGACTGGGACAGGAAGAGCACTATGAGTCTGAGTTGTATAGTGAGATCTGGTAACAAATAAATAAATAAATGATTTTCTTAAAAAAAAATTAATAAAAACAAAAATGTCACAGGCCTACTGGCTGTGTTAAATAGAATAAAATAAGCCAGATCCATTTGGAAGGTGATTTTACAACACTGAAACTAAGGAGTATGCCTTGGTTACTTCAACAGCCTTGGCAGTGCCTGGCAGAAGGAATCCATTCCCGTCTGGGCTACAGTTATTTTACTTTCATTGTCTCAAGTCATTGCTAAGAACGCTGAATATGAGAATGTGAATATGTTTTCCCAAATGTGGGTAAACCCCATTTTAGGCACTTGGTCTTTACATGAGAACAACCTAGCTTTAATACATAAGAAAAAGGAGATTACTTATGCATTGAAATATTAAATAATATGTATTGAATTATATAATATGTATTGTATTTCAACACATTGACAAAGAACTTCATAGAGAGGCACTGCAATTCCAGTCAGGCGAATATGTATCGTATTTGTACATAATATGTATTGTATTTAATACATAAGAAAAAGCAGTTTTACTTATTTATTGAAATATTACACTTCATTACATATTTTGTATTGAAATATACATGAGGCAACCTTACTACTCCAAGAGAGGAAGTTGTGATGGAGGAATTGGCAATAAATTGAAAGCAAACACCCCAAGCAAACTAAAATACTTCCACTGGAGCTCATTATTTATTTATATTTAAACTATAATCTGCCCAAAAGGAGTCACAAACTGCTTGCAGGGGGATTAAAAAAAAAAGATCCTGCTACCAGTCGGCTTTGCTATTAATGAATGGAAGGTTAAAACCTAGAGCGTCGGAGCCTATTATCTGCCAAAAAGAACATTTCATGTTTTAAAAATCCATGAGGTTTTGAAGAGATATTTGATCTTTTTAGAAACTGCGATACATGTGAAATGCCTTGAAATATCTGCCTCCTTTTTCCTGGGTCTATATCAATAACAATTTTTTTAAAAAAATATAGCAAGTCCAGGACAATAAATAGCTCAGGCAAACAAAGATACAGTGAATAGGTGCAGAAAAGATGCAGTCGAATCCCATCTTTCTCTACTCAAGTCTTCTCAAGATGT
The DNA here is from genome assembly GCA_002564305.1 of Octomys mimax. Lineage (NCBI taxonomy): Eukaryota > Metazoa > Chordata > Mammalia > Rodentia > Octodontidae > Octomys > Octomys mimax. Next base: position 9,933 of record NDGM011186729.1, read on the forward strand.
TTATACACTTACAAAAAAAAAAAAAGAGGAAAGAAATTGCTTTTATGGAAAGCCCTCCTGTTAGTGCTCTGGTCTACTCTTCTTTCTCAAACAATAATGAAGCAGATTAGAAAAGGTGGGTTCCTTCCTCTTAAAGCACCACAAGGGGAACACAGCACAGCAATTTGCCGCTGATCCTAAGTCCCTGGCAGACATTATTAATCCATCACGGAACTTTGCTCCCTCAGAACCCACTAACTGTTGGGAGAAAGGAAATGTATTACTCCGTCCTCCAGAAAGCTGCATTGTGATAGAGTTGTCAAAACCTGTTTGGGGCCGGGGAGATGGCTCAGTAGGATAAGCGCTTGACTGGCAAATGCAAGGATCTGAGTTCAATCTCCGGTTCCGAAAAAAAAAAAAAAACCTGTTTGATTCTGTTTACAGTACAGATGCATCATCATCCACAGCACTTCTCTATTTACATTAAATTGTTTAATCCTTTTTGTAGCTATTACAACCTATCAAGCCACTGGCAAATATTTCTGTTTAAATAATGCTGCATTCCCGCTTTTGTTCCCTCAATTAATTTTTAGGAACAGACTGTGCACTTCTTTGTACCGATACCGTATTATAAGCTGCCAATTAATAAAATGATTAATGAGAGGGCATAAATATTAACAGAAGTACAAAACATTGGAGGCAATGATTTTAAGTCAGATGGTAAAAATTAGCAGCATATATTTGACACGTGTAAAACGTGAGATGAAAATGACCATCGTGGATAGAGTGGACTTACTGTTTTTAAAAAGGCATTAAAACAATACAACATCTACTAATCTCCAATAACTGACAGCCAAAGGGCTGGAGCCTCAAACCTGAATACAAGGGGTGTTCCTATTTGATTACTGGGTCTTGAAAAGGGAATATTTTACAGCTTTAAGTAGTGGATTAATCATTATAGAAAGGAGGACAAGAGGTCTGTTATTTTTTCTGCAGGGCTTCCTCAAGCGATGCCAGGGAGGCAGCTGGTGCTGTACCAGTGTGGGAGGCCAGTTGTTAGGAAATCTGTATATAATGGCTCAAGATTAAATTGGCAAAGAACTTCATAGAGAGGCACTGCAATTCCAGTCAGACTAAGAAAAAAAATCTCCAGAGCCAATCTGAGAAACTTGCCAATGGGTGCTCAGGTAACTTTCTCAACTGGACGTATTCGTGTCTTCAGTTTTAATTCATTTAGGTAGGTAGTAGCGCTTCATAGTCAGCCAGTCCACTGATTAACTGTCTTCATTTGCATTTTTTCAATTATCAGTAAGTAAACCTTGGGGACTCCCAGGAAGGCTTAATTACAGTCAACACATTTCCTAAACCTGGCTTGAAGCCATTTTTGCCCAGTCATTAAAGGCAGAACATTTTTTGTCAACCCAAAACAAGGCATTCTTGCTAAACCTTGGATCTCAAAGAGAATGTGGAGTGTTTAGATGTGTTGTCCCTTAAAAACTTGTGAACAGAAACACCTATACAAGAAAGTACCCCACCTCCCTCTCTTGGGTCTCCTCCTACCATGATTCCTTTCAGTTGTCTCCAATTTGCCAGTTTGGTCACTCCTGGCCCATAGATCTTTATTCATTCATTATTTCCACAGATAAAGAGAATCACGAGAGACAATTTCATTAGTCAATAAAATGCCATTGGATTTTCAAATACTTTCCTGTGATTATTGGTCTTCCTGGACCAAAAAAGAGTTTTTGTGTCATACAAATGTGCCAGCCATTGACAGTCTTTTGTACTATCTCTGATTTTGTGTGTCAGGATATCTACTGTGCAACATTTATGTTTATTTATTATTATTTTATTTTTCATACCAGGAGTAAAACTCAGGACCTTGCAATTGCCAGGCAGGCAGTTGTGCCACTGAGCTGTATCTCTTGCCAAATATCTATGTTTATATCAAAGCAACATCCAAAGGGGCTAAATCTCCTTGGTTTCCTTCCTGTAGGAGACAATCTCTATTTGTTGCAGTTAATGTTATTAGCTGAACCTGATTAAGAGATACCTACAGAGGTGACTGGATCCTGGGGATGTTATATGCATCAGTAGATGCACTGACTGGTCTTCATAGCTGCATATGCTGTTAAAAAGTGTGGTCCAAAATAATTAGAATACATATACAGCAACTTTCTCTTAATTCAATGAGAAGAAAGATTTGTACTAATAGTGTTTGGACAAGATAGCATGTCTGCATCTTGTACTATGAATAATCACTGCAAAGAAAATAATATGCAATGAATTAATTATTGAAACTGTCCTACTAATTAGTTTTGAAATGGTCTCATTGCTATTTGTTTCTCAATAAAATTAATGAAAAACAAA
>NDGM011186740.1:0-12628 GCA_002564305.1 Octomys mimax
CATGGCTTTACTCCTTATATTTCTTTTTTTTATTGAAGAGGTGATTCTTTGGAATTAAATAACATTTAAAAACCCTTAGCTAACCTTATCAAAAAAGGAAAGAAAAGCCATGCAATTACAAAAGAAAAGGGTGAAATCACACCAGATCCTTCAGAAATTCAGAAGATTATTAGTACATACTTTGGGAGGCTGTATTCTCACAAGATGGAAAATAAAGTAGAAATGGACAGATATATAAATATAAATTTACCAGAGCTGAATCAAAAAGATGTAAAAATTATGACTAAATCTATATCAGTCAATGAAATTGAAGGTTTAATTAAATGCTTACTGGGCCAGCCAGATAGCTCAGTGGGGGCTGGCCAGATAGGTCAGCGGATTAAAGCACCTCCTTAGGCAGATGCAAGGGTTGGGGTTTGATCCCTTGCATGCTGTGCCAGCCCCACCTCCAGGGAGCACTGCGATGGCGATTGAGACTGAGCATGGTGGCACATGCATGTAATCCCAGCACTTGGGTGGCTGAAAACAGGAGGATCACCACGAGTCCGATCTGTGTAGTGAGAACCTGTACAAGCTGTACTATGTACAAAAATAAGTAAATAAATATAAAAGCTCACCAACAAAGAAAATCTAAGGCCCTGAGGGAGTCACTGCTGAATTCTACAAGAAATTAAGAACAGGCCTAATATTACTTATTAAACTCTTCACTGAAATTAAAAAAGAAACAACACTCCCAAATTCATTCATTACTGGAAGCAAGGATTATCCTTGCTTGGCATATTGTTTTAGATACCAAAACAAGAGAAAGATCCAAGGAAAAAAAGAGAACTACAAGCCTAATCTCCATAATGAACACAGACAAAAATAAGATACTGGCAAACAGAATGCAGTAAGTCATCAAGAGGATTACACACCATGACCAACTAGGATTAATCAGAGGCATGCAGGGATGGGTCAACATATGCAAATCAATAAATGCAGCCCTCACTGGGGAGATAGCTCAGTAGTCTAAGTGTTTGCCTGTTAAGTGCAAGGACCTGGGTTCAGTACCCAGTATCACACACCAGCCAGCCAGCAAAACTGGGAGTGGTGGTGCATGCCTGTAATCCCAATGTTGGGGAGGCTGAGACAGGAGGATTACTATGAGTCTGAGCCTCAAAGCAAGACTGTATACCAAATAAATACATTTTAAAAAAGAAAGATAGAAAGAAGATGTAAAGAGGAAGAATTGACAAATTGGAATTTGAATGTACTTGTTGAAATATTTTAACATGAAGTTTTTAATTATATTGACTTATTTATGAATAATCGCTCTTGATGGAAATTTATACTAATCATATTATAAATATTATGCATATGTGTATCCATATTAATGATTGGACTGAATATGCAAATACAAAACATATACACTCTGAAATTTTTAGGCCATTTTCAGGGCAGTCATTGATTGTGTGCAAGTTTCGCTTTGTAATCTGATTTAAGAGTATAACTTCAAGTGGAACTGTTTCTAGGAAGTGATAGATTTCACAATTAAATATAATAATGTATATGTAAGTTTTAAAATTTAACCTAGTTGTAAATTGAAAATTAATATGACTAGGAGTATAAATGTATACATGTAGCTAGATGTGCACAAAAGTATATGCAATATGTACGTATTTGTAAAAAAATAAAAATAAATGTAGCCCTCTATATCAACAGACTCAAAGACAAAAAAACCGCATGATCATTTCAGCAGTCACAGAAAGACCTTTTGAAATGTCCAACATCAATTCATGTTAAAGCCCTGCTGAAAATTTGAATAGATGGTATTAAGCCTATTAAAGCCATCTGAAAAAAACTGACAGCCAACATCATACTAAACAGACAAAAACTGAAAGCTTTCACTCTAACATGAAGAGAAGAACAAGAGTATCCACTATCACCACTCTATCCAATATAGTTCTGGGAGCATTATCCCAAACAAACAGACAAGAGAAAGAAATAAAAGGATGAGGATAAGAAACAAAGAACTTAAATTGTTACTATTTGTATATGATATGATATACTAATATCAGCTCCCAAAGACACTACAAAAGGAATTCTAGATTTAATAAACTAATTCAGTGGCATACCTGGATACAAAGTCAACATTCAATAGTCAGTAACCTTCTGTTCATGAATCATGAACTCACTGAGAGAAGTTATAAAATGGGAACTAGAAATGGAGATACAGGAAGAAGGGAATGGAGAAGAAAAAATTGAGATAAGAAGAAAATATATATAAACAGCTTTTGTAAATAAGGAAGGGAAGAGAGCTTGTAGGGAGCTGTGGGAAAATGGGGAAGATAATCAAGACATATCACATACAGGTATAAATTCCATATAATGAATGTGATCATTATGAATACCTAAAATGTACCAATAAACTTAATTTTTAAAAGTTAGTAAGGGAAGATGGCACAAAAATATAATCTTTACCTATACCAGCATTTTCCCAATGATTAGTCCTGGTCACATACATGAAGTCATTAAGGTTCTTGCAAATGCACAGAGTATGAAATAGAGTCAATAAAGATATGCCTTATTTATCTAATCCCTTGGCTTGGCTTCCTCCTTTTTATGGTTTTGACTAAGTAGAAACCAAAGAGGTCATACAGATTTGGTGAGATTTCACTTTTTTTAGTTAATTCAAAACTTACAGAAACAAATGATCAGTTATTTATCTGAATGTAGTATCTTCTCATGCAAATTCTCTGAAATACATTTGTTTAGATATTTTATTATTTCTTTTTTGATACCAGGGACCAAACTCAGGACATTGTGCTTTCTACAATCTTAAGCCATTGAGCTATCTCCCAGGCCCCATTTGTTTAGACCTTCACATCCCATGAAGATAAACATTTCTCTTCTCAGGGCTGCATACTTCTCACTGGATGTCTCAAGAAGGGGCAGTATGCATTCTCATTTGTCTTCAGAGTTTCAGGACATCCCTGAATGTTGGGAATGGTTTCATCTAGTTCTAAAATAATCTCATTTTATAGTAAGAGCTACTGCTGATCATTTTCCCTTTTACAACAATGTTGTTATTCCTACTTTTTAAAGACCATAGGTGAGTCTAAATACTGCCTTCTTTCATTCTTCTACAAAAGGATCCTGAATGAAGGATCTAAACATTAAAACAGAAACATTAAACCTTCTGGAAGATAAAATAGATAAAACACTTGAAGACATAGATGTAAGAAAGGATTTTCTAAACAGAACCTCAATTGTACAAGAAATAGCAGCATGGGTCAACTAAGGTTATTATATTAGCTTCTGTATACCAAAAGATTCAATCAGTTAAATGAAGAGAAAACATACAGAATGGGAAAAAATTTGCTAGCTACTTTTCGTACAGAAGACTACAATTTAGAACATACAAATAACTCAAAAAGAATTTAAACCACATAAATTTAATGATAAAGTTAAGATATGCTCACAAGAAATAAATAAATATTTCACAGATGAAGAAATGCAAGTGGTTAAAAATATATTAAGCAAGTTCAACATCTTTGGCTATTAGAGAAAGGCAAATCAAAACAATGCTAAGATTCCACGTTACTCCACAAAGAGTGGCAACTCTAGGAAATCAAACAATAACAAATTCTGGCATTGCTGTGTGAACAAGGAACTCTCCTCCATTATTGGTGGGAACGTAAACTAGTGCAAACATTATGCAATCCTGTATGCATATTTTTCAAAGAGCTAAAATTAGAAATTTCATACTACCCAGCTCTTCCTGTGCTAGATATCTTCTTTAAATGCTACAGTGATACAAGCATGCCAAATATTTGTAACAGTATAATTCATAATAGCCAAATCCTTGAAGTAGCCTGTATACCAATCAACTGATGATTGGATAAACAAGTTGTTTACCTAGTCTATATTCCATTATATATTGCAATACTATTTTGCTACAACGAATGACAAATTTGAGGATTTTGTAGGAAAATGGATGCATTGGGAAAATGTAATATCGAGTGAAATAAGTCAGAGACACAAGCTTAAATACTGTCTGATACCTCTCATTTGAGTTAGGCAAAGTACAAAGAAAATGATGAAGGATGAATAGAAAGGGACAAGGGGACTTATCTCATCCAATAGGGAAGTGGTGTAAGGAGACAAGTGACATAGGGGAAATAAATGTAACTTCCATCCAGCCAGATGTCAGATAAACTGAATTTCTGTTCCTCAAAATCAAAGAATGAATTCTAAGGGACAGGAGGAGATCTGAAAATGAGTTGCCAATGATCCCATGTCTCAAAGGAAGTTTCATAGAGCAAAATTAATAGGTAGGCACAATGTGGGCCAAAGTTATGATTAGCCAATAATATTGATTACAGCTATAGCTGTTTAGGCAATATTGATGTAATGAGGAAGCAGTCACTTGGATATACTTGTTTATCTAGTCTTTATTTGGCAAGTGATGCTAATTATTTTATCCTTTGGAGCCGTTTAGAGGCCTGGTCCTTCTGTCTTTATCTTGAGGCCTGGCTTCCAAAAAATACAACTCCAGCATAGTTTTACTGTGTTCTCATCCTCTGTATTGACTTCCTCGAGGGTTAGCCCTGTCTGACTACCTACACTATTTCTAGCTAAATTTTTTGTATATAATACAAGGAAAAGGGGTGAGGAGGAATGGAAGGGAAAATGAGAGGAATAATGGTGCCACATACAAGGCCATGATCAATCCAATCATTGCAAATATTATGTGCCATAACATGAGCTAAGACAATTAATATCAAAAAGTATGTAAAAGGTGATAGGGAAACAAGAGGTGGAGAGGGGAATGGGATGGTGATTAGAAAAAAGAAGCTCAAACAGTAATATGTACATATAACCACTCCCCAAGATGAATAAAGACTGCGTGAATTACAAACATGTACTAATGACATAAAATATAAAGTTTATTAAAGCCAAAATATTGTCATCTTACCTAACACATAACAATTTTGCTTTCTTCCTTTTCTCTGGCTATTACCCAGAAATCTCTTTGCAGCTCAGGGTCCTGGGTTCTAAGTGTAGTTTCCTTACATTCTCTTAGATGTTTTGCTGCGTAGTAAGCCTTGTTTCTCAGAATTACTCTTAGATTTTGCTGCAGACATTGTTTCTAAGAGTTTGATATTTACTTTCATACTTGTGATCATCCAATAAATACTGTACATAATTATCAGAATTTGGCTACACGAGAGAGACTCTGTAATCAGTAATGTACATTTATTTAATTATGCATTCATTGAGTATTATTCATTCATTCATTTCTTGTATTATTCATTAAACATCCATGAAAATCCCTAGGGCTGATCTAGATGGGAATGGAGATTTGAGTGAGACATAGTCTTTGCTCCCTAGCTAGTGGTGTATAGTACAGTCAGAGGATAAGAAAATACCAGCAGACCTGGGGAGATAGCTGAGAGGTATAACCACCTGCCCGGCAAGTCCAAGGTCCTGAGTTCAATCGTAGATAGAAAAAAAGAGAAAGAAAAGAAAATGCCAACAGCTAAGTATTAAATTGTGAACATAGAGGTGAAGAGGTTAAGAGGAGTTTGTGATTATCTATCTATCTATCTATCTATCTATCTATCTATCTATCATCTATCTACCTACCTATTGAGTAGTCAGCAAAAATAATCATACTGTTAAGTTTGGGTTTTATTATTGAGATTTCATCCAGTTTTTCAACTGAAACTTTAAGGAGTAACAATTTTCATGTTCTTGGTTAAACCCATTACAGGTTTTGCTTGAAAATTTCAGCTTCTTACAGCAACTCGTGCGATCTAGTGAGAAAAGCATGTGAGTTTTGGCAGAAGACAGGCTGGGAAGTAGTGAGGAAAGCTGATATGCCTTCATTGTTTGTGCAGCACCTTTGACTCTCTTCTGTTTCAGTTTCTCTGTACCAAGAAAATAAAAAAAGAAGTAAAACTTCATTACTGTAATCTGCTCAAGGGACTTACTTTCAGTGCACGCAAATAAGATTTCTGCGGTGTGACACCAAACGTACTGAACTTCCTCCTTCAAGTACCAGTTTTTCGGTTATCAACAGGATATGTGGGTGCCGCCCATAGTTAGGCATTTTTGGCTCCAGCTCGTTGCAAAGAAACAAGAGTGCATACCTCAGTTTAGCTCCAGGGTAAGTCACAGACTAGCCTTTGGGTGTTGGTGGTTCCATATGGAAGGTGTTGTGGGAACATAAAGATCAAGAGCGAAGTTGGGAAATTGAAATGGTGTCTTGCTTCTAATCTCAGAATTCTACACTGTGAGCAAAGGTGACTGCGTTTGTATCTTACCAGAGTCCAAAGTTAGGGATAATGCCATCAATCCCCACCAGCACACTAAGACCATGAAGTCTATGATGCACCTTACTCCTTGCTAATGGCTCTTCATAGAGTGGAAGTTGGAAAGATGGCATAAAGTGGTAAGTAATGAGTTGTCCTCAATGAAACTTATTGAGAATATTTGACAATTTTATCCGATAAGGGGGATACGAATTTCTGCTGTATATAGTTTATCTACTTACAAAATGACGGAATATTTTCAGACATAAGATAACTGAATTAGCTAGTTTAGTTTCCAGAGATACTGAGAGCATTAAGACACTTAGGTCTTGTACTAGGAATAACTACTACAAAGACAACAATATGCAATGTATTAATTATTGTAACTGTACTACTAACCTGTTTTGAAATTATTTCATTGCTACTTCTTTCTCAGTAAAATTATTAAAATATAAAAAATTGAAATTAAAAAAAACACTTAGGATTACCCAGATAGTGGCAAAGCTGGAACTAATACCTGTTTTATAATACACATCACATTTTGCTTACAGCAGCTTGAATTTCCTAGAGAATATTATGAATATACTTAGGACCCTGATAGGTTTTAGGTTAGGAAAAGATAAAAAATGCTAGATCATTTCAGAGTCTTCCTAGAGGGGTTACTTGATCATTTAAAGTGTGTGTGTGTGTGTGTGTGTGTGTGTGTAAATTTCAGTCCTATTTGATAGAACAGCCCTAAAGTGAGACATTTGTCTTTTCAGTGATTATTACCGTTAAAGAGTGTTAGCACTTTTTTGGTTCTGAGCTGAGTTGATTGAGTTGAAAAAAACTTCCAGTTCAGGAGGTTCTTGGAGTGGACTCTGCAAAACTAGGGGGTCCAGGATCAGTTTAAATAGAGTGATAAATTACTTCGTTGTACTTTTCTTAAAGGAGAAAAATGTTTTTTCTATCTCTTTTTAGATTATTAGTACGTGCTTACATTCCTATGGGGAAGCTGGTACACGTACATAACACATCTTAATTCCTTTTTTAATCCCCTTTTTCTTCCCACACTCTACTTCCCCTTAACCCTTGACCTCTTCCTGCTTTTCTGGTACATCTCTCTAGTACATGTTTACATTCATTGTCTAGAATAGGTATATGTGCATAACTCATCCCAATTCCTTTTTCCATCTCTTATCCCTTGTTTTTCTCCCCTTTCTCCATCTCTTAATCATCTTCCCCTTTGATAATGATCTATCTCCCTAATTCCTATTACCTATATTTAATTTTGCTCTTTAGTTGCACTTTGGTTTTTTTATATAAGAGAAACAATGTGATCTAGAATTCTCAGTTTCAAGAATCTTGAAAATGAGGATATTTTTATTTTGGCTGTTCAAATGGAAGTTGGAGGGTCACTGCCATTTCAGTTAACTAGGGAGTTTATTTGAGTAATTAAATACAGTAAAATTATTCACATCTAAATTAGGCAAGATTCGCGTATACAGAAGTGTGAAGGAACTTGAATTGCACTGAGGATCAAGTCACATATTCAGGACAAGTATTTTTACCATGATCCAGGTTAAACATAGGTTCTTCTTTGGCCAGTTGCATTTTGGTAGATCCATCTGAGAATGTTGTGGAGGTCATGTTGTATTGGCTTCTCAAACTCTAACAGTGACGTAGCACAAGACCGCAGATAAACGAACATATTTCTGGATGGTTTATGGTGGTGCTTTGTGACTAGCTGTGTTTGAGATGAGTGAGTAGGGGTCCTAGAAGCCAAATAAGTTATACCCCTGCCATACATCCAGCAAAGAAGACAGAGATATTTGTGAAACTACAATTTCAATAAGTTCAGGACAATGGCTTTTGATGGATGATTTTTGCTCTATATGAAAAATTTTGGAGAAGCAGGTAATTTATACTCCAGATCAAGATATTTTACAAGGAAATGTTTTTCTCTTATTGATTCACATGATTTACAAGCAGTGTGAAGTCTATTTATCAATGTACAAGCAGTCAAGAAGTATAGATTATAACCTATTGTACTAATAACTTATTGTGTATCACTGGGCAAGTTGTTGTGTTAATTTTGTGTCAGTGATCTCATCTATAACAATGGGAGAGGGCTTAGAACAGATGGTCCTAGTAATAAAATGACTTGAGTATAAACTTGGTAAAGGTGAAGAGATATATGCCATGGATTAGTAAATAATAGGGCATATTAAGGGACTTTAACTAGAATGGACTTTCTGGAAGTGTAGTTCATATCCTCAAGATAACCAAGTAATCTTTCTTAATCTCCATTTTTTTTTCACATAATCTGATCATAATAGCTTCAACTTTTGGATTGCTGTCAATTACTTTTAAAAGATGACAATATATGATAAACTGCAAAACATAAACATGAGAGAGGGTTTTAAAGTCTAAATTTCACAATGACAATAACGTTCATTCAATATCTTTAATCTTGTAAACATGGTTCCCTTCAACAAACACAAATCTCACTACAAGGTCATTGTGGACTTGATACTCTCTCTAGGAATAAGATCCTTGACTTATAGAAAATCTGCCTATGCATTTGAAAATTTCCAAGTGTTTTTGTGCCTTAATGCCAAGAATATTTTATAGGTCTATAATTCTTGCAGGTCATATTATAGAAATAATTTTGTTTTATTTTTTCCCAAATATGTTTACTATGATAATTAATATGCATTTTTCAAATAACAAATGCTTTTAATATACCCACTGTAAGAATTACTGTACTAGACCTACTCTTGCCTAAAAACTGTGTTTCTTTGAGGATGCTGTAAACTCAGAAAAGTATAGACTCCAACTAAATCCCTGGAGTTGACTCTGTATACAAGAGGGAATGAACTCACATTTAATGGTTACTATATATCAGACAAAAACCTCAGTACTTTTTCCACTGAATGCTTACAGTGGTTGTTGTGTCAGAAACTAGAATCCTACTTTTACAAATGAGAACAATGATGCCTGGAGATATGAAATGAATTATTTCAAGTGAGAGAACTGATAAATTAGTCATGTGAGTCATGATATGACCCCAAATCTGCACAAATAATATAATTCTTTCTATGTATAAAATATTTTCCCAACCGAAAACATAACATCTAATCAGACTTTTTAAAATTATTAAAAGTCCAATAAAAGCCATGCATTGAAAGTGAAATTTAAACTTTAAATTTAAAGTTGTGAGTAGCCTAATTGCCTTAATTGATTTTAGTTATAAAATATTATTTTTTAGGCAGAACTGGGGATTGAACTCAGGCCCTTGCACTTGGACTCTCTTGAAATTTCATCTGGCAGATTAGTCTACCAACCTTAATTTTAGTCTTCTACAAATTCTCAGGATATGAGTAAAGTGCAGATGAAATTTCTGCCACAATACAATGCACAACAACTAATGAAGTTCCTGTTCTCAACTGAAATCCTGAGAGCCTTATCTTTACTCTCTAAGTTCAGGTCTTCTGAGCTGCAACCATATCATCCATCAGGCTCTGCTTATAGTATTCCAAGGTTACTTTAAACTTCATCTCCATACCTTTCCAAATACTCCCACTAATCAGTTCCAAAGGCTTCTAAACCATGTGGTCAGGTTCAGTCATATCTCAGAATTCTGGAACTTATTTTCTATATTAGTCACCTACTTGTCACTGATACGCAGTCCTTAACAGCTATAATTTGTGGTGAAAAGACTTGGCAGAAGAAAGCTTTTTACCTCTTACTAGCTAAGAAACAGATCTGGGGACCACTGCCAAGGATGAAAGTTAGTTATTGGATTTAAGACCAGAGGCTAGGGCTCCGTGATACACCCAGACACACATCCAGCAGTGTGCCTATTTAATTCCCTTAGGGGTTTCCTAACCAGTCAGGTTTCTATACTAAAACCTAACAACCACAAGTTCTTTAAGAAATGTAGATGTGGGAAATATTGATGTTAATCACAAGACAGCAGTTTAGGGAAATAGTAGGTAGCAGAAATGTGTTACTGCTATATAAAAGTGTTTATTATTTTGCTGAATGCTTCTACCTAGAATTTAAATAGGAAATTTGTATTATATATGCAATTAAGTCCAATTACACTAATATCCTTTGGATGGTTAATTCTGAGTAGGTTGGGTTTTGGTTATATACTGATGAGTGAAACATATTTTTATGATACTTGTGAAGTTACTATTACTGCAAAGGAAATAGCCAATAGGTAAGTAAACAACATTTGAGTTTCAAATGTTTATGCAATAAAGTTAAATAATAGAACATGTGACAATACATAATGATAGGTAAGATTCCCTTGATAGTGTTAGTGATGAATGTCTCTTGAAAACTGAGACTAAAAGGAGATAGAAATAGAAAGATTTGGAGGCAAAAATTCCAGACAGAGAACAACATATACAGATACTGAAGTCTTTGTAATATAAAAAGTCTGTTTGTGTTCAGAACAAAAGTATTTCAGTGTTGTTTAAATCAGAGCAAAATGAGGAAGAGAAAGAAGCCATAATAGATTAGACCTTTAGGCCCAAAGGAGAAGTTTGAAATTAATGCTAACAAGAAATGAAAACATAAAAACATAAAAAAATTTAACATAAAGGAATGATATGACATATCAACCAAGGATCATTTGGCCTACATGGGAAAAGGTCTAGAATGAATCAAGAGATGGCATTATTGCTGACATCGAGTGCTAATTTATTTATTTATTTCATTAACTTTATTAAAATCAATAAATTTATATCATATTATAAATTGTATACAAATACTGAAATGTGACAGATAGAAGATATAGACAGAGTGATTTTCAGAGTAATATTTCTGAAATGAATATATCGCATGAGATTAATAACAGATTGCACATTGTAAATAAATTATTTACAAACAAATGAATATAACAATAAAAATTGTCTAAAATAAAAATGAAGAACTTACAGATCAGTCATATAATAGTTCATTCTGTGTAAAAATCAGAAACTTATATTCATATAACTAGAATTCTTAAAGTAGAAAGAGGTAGGCAAAAAAAAAAGAAAGAGGTAGGCAATGAATATTTAAAGATTTAAAATTTCTGAATTTAGTTGAATTTATAACATCACATTTCCAAGAAAAATGAACCTTTTGCACAAGAAATTTGAATAAAATCATCTCACAAAAATGAAATTGTCCAAAACTTATTGTAAAGAAAACAATCATTAAAGCATATACATTAAAAAATTAGCTATGGAAGAAAAAATTAAATATCATCTTTTTAAAATTTTATTATTTTTATTTTTATTTATTTATTATTTTTTCCATAAATTTATTGAGAAACAAATAGCAATGAGACAGTATCAAACCAAACTGGTAGGACAGTTTCAATAATCAACACATTGCATACATTCTTCCTAGTGGTTAATTGCTATACAAGATGCAGACATCCTACTTACAAACACCATTAGAACAAATCACTCTATTCATTAAGAGAATGCAATTGTATATCGATCCTAGCCATTTGAATACACAGCTACAAAATGGATATTCATCTGCATCCCCTTTCTGTTGTTAAGTTCCATTATTAAATAGCATCTTATTCCACATTAGAAAGAAAAAAAATGACCAAGTGTGAAAGAAACTAGACTAATGAAAAGACTGAAAGGGTGAAAAAAAAGATCTGTTCTCTTTGAATTTTATACTTAGCAAACATACCTTTGAAAACTAAAAGTAAAATATTTTCCAGTTATACAAACTTGAAATATTCTAATACCTCCAGACATAGCATTTAGGAAATAACAAAGAGCACAATTGAGAAGGCAAGAGAAGTTGTTGTATGCTCCTGGATGAAGAATAAAAAGCTCTCAAAATGATAGTTATGCAAGGCTATGTAAAATATATTAGATGAACCCATTTAAAAGTCATTAAAGATTTCTACAAAACAGTATCAATCTTATGTAGGTTTATACATATATTTTTTCATATGTGTGTGTGTGTATAAAAGACAGGGAAGGGCCGAGGAGATGGCTCAGTGGATTAAGCGCTTGCCTGGCAAGCTCAAGGACCTGAGTTCAATCCCTGGTTCCGAAAAAAAAAAAAAGATAGGGAAGAAGTAATGTAATATAATAAAGTCAATGGAAAATGGAAATGCACTTTTTAAAGTTTCTAATACTAGGAGAAAATACAATACCATGTCTTTTAAATAGATTGTAAGTCTGATATACAGTATAAATCTTAAAACAAAAATTAAGATTCAGCAATATTCAGAAAATTAAATACTAATTAATTAAAAAATTAAATGCTTCAAAACAACTGAACTAAGAAAAAGTTTTCATGATAGTAAAGAATTACTAAGAATAAAACAT
>NDGM011186741.1:0-13642 GCA_002564305.1 Octomys mimax
TGTATTAATTATTGAAACTGTCCTACTAATCGGTTTTGAAACTGTCTCATTGCTATGTGTTTCACAATAAAATTTTTTAAAAATCTGTGAAAGCCACTAAAAAAAAAAAAGCCTATTAGAAGAAATTATTTCAGTCAAAAGAAGTCCATATTGGATTAAATTGTGTCCCCCTCAAAAATTATGCTGAATTCCTAATCCCAAGTCCATCTTAATATGAATTTACTTGGAAATACAACAACTATTGAAGATATACTTAATCGAGAAGAGGTCATTATAGAGTAGAGTGGGCTTTTAACCTGATGAGAATGGGGTCTTCATAAGAATAAAAGAGACACAGAGAGAGACATACAGAAGAACACCATGTGACATAAGTAGAGTGCTTCAGGGAATGCCAAGGGTCATCAGCAAACCACCGGAGGCTGGGGACAGCAAGGAGGGACTGCCCTGCAGGCTTCAAAGGGACCTGCTTGAGTCCATACTTCCAGCCTTGACAACTGTACGACATTAAATCTCTGTTTCTTTAAGCTACCAGCTTGGGGTGCTTGTTACAGCATCCCTAGGACATTACTACTGGAGACATGAGACACAACTGCCAAATCTAATGTGACATCCTTCATAGGATCCTGGAGCAACAATAAAAGACTCATCAGGTAAAAAATAAGGAAGTGTAAATAAAGTATGGACCTTTGTGAGTGTAATGTATCCACACTGGTTCATTAATTGTGACTGATGTACTATCCCAATGTGAGGTGTTAATAAATGAAACTGGTGCAGTATGCATTGGAAATTTCTATACGTTCTGTACTACTGTTTATAAATCTAAAACTATAAGTGTTGCTTAACAATATCTGACCCAAGATCTCTCAGCCAGGACATTGAGGAACCAGGATTTGAAGCCCGCTTCTGATAAACTCTGGAGCCAATCCCTGGGCTTCTGCACCAAGCAGAGGTCTTCACTCTGACCCTGGGGTCCCTCCCCTCAGAGATTTGAATACCGTCAGCCTGGTGTGTGGCCTGAGCGCTGGGGTGAATCTAATGTGCATCCAGCTTGGAATCCACTGTTCGAGGCTACCCTGCCAGTATCCCTCCATAACTCCTGAAACATGATGGAAGCTTCTACTTCCCAGACTGGAGGCTTTCAGGTGAGTCAGTGCACAAAAGATGGACTATGTGGTCAGGCATCGCGGCCCGTGATCCAGAGCACTTGTGGCTCTCAGTAGAAACATCACTGCTGAGAGATTCCTGCATTAGTGTTTCCCTAAAAAGAACAACACTCTCATTTTGAAACAGTAAACTAAAGGAGGTGAACATCCCAGGAACTAAGGAATAGCATATGAGAAAAGATGAGATGAAGCAGCTGTGCTTATGCAAAGAGGACTGAATGACGGTGCCCCTTGAGAGATAGACCTGTGGGGTGAAAGACATCACTCCGTTGGAGGTAGTCTGTAAGCAAAGACTTCTGAAAGCTCTGACACTCAGCTTGGTTTGGAGAGTAGAGAGATAACTGCAGTTTGGGTGAGGTGTTTTTAAACCAAGAAGAGCTGGTATCACCTTTTCTTTTCAAATAGGATAATGCAGAGCTTGAAGTCAAAGAGATTCAGAGGGCTGAAGGACATCCCACAGGAAACATAATGGTCCTGAATGAGGCAGGCATGCAGAGAAGAGAAAAGCTCCCCCTAGAGGCTCTGAGAACACAGGGCTGAGTGTAAAGAAGCCACCAGGTTCCCACCCTTTGTGGATGCTTCAGAGAGGATTTGAAGAAAAGAGGAAATGGAAGGCAACAAAACCCAAGAGGATAACTTCTCCAGGTCCCTGACATTTCTGTTCCCTGCTGGCATCAGTTCTTGCCTCGAGAAAGGATGCACAGAGCACTATGAACTTGAAAGAAGGAAATAAGCAGGCCCTTTGCAAATGCTTTCTTGCATCTGGTACACATTGGCCTTTTCTTTTTCCAAACAGATCAAGAAAATGTCATTTGGATGCAAAAACAAGCCCAATTCCCAGCAGTGCGCTTCTGATCACAGGGAAACAGAGCCAGTGCCATTTCAACATTTAAGCAGATCATAAAACCTCCAGGGGAGTCCTCCCAGGGAATTGAGGATTAGGAAAAAGCAGTGTCACAGCAGAAGGAAGGTGCATCAAGCCGGGCATTGCCTAGAGCAGGCGTGCTGAGGGACAAACAGATCAGTATGGGTAGGAACATGTCTCCCCCACCAACAGCTGCTAGTAGAGGTCGCCGCAAAGAAAGAGGCCGCTATAGTTTAAACATGGGTAGTGTCTCCTAAAGGTCCATTTGTCAAGGGTTTAATCCCCAGGGTAGCACTCCTAGGAGGTCATGGAAACTTTAGAGGGTTGGGTCTCTGAGAGGCCACTGGGTCATTGAGGACCTGTCCTTAGAAGGGATTGCAGGATTCCATCCCTCCTCTCCATCTCTCCCTGTTTCCCAGATTAAGATGTGAGGGTACAATGTGACACAGGCTTCCCACCTTTGCTGCCCACCACCCTCACCAGCCCTGGGCCACTAATGGCACCAAGGTCTTGAACCTCAAAGACTGAGAGCCAAGACAAACCTCTCTTTACTTTGTAAGTATCCTGCATCAGATATTTTGTTGTAGTCATGTGTGGTAGTCAGTTCTCATGTTGCTGAAAAAAAAAAATACCTGACACCCATAATCAAAAGGAGGACAGGTTTATTTTGGTTCATTATTTCAGAGATGTCAGTGTGTGACTGGACACTCCAAGGCAAGGACAATTGTGGCAGATGGGAATGGTGGAACAAAGCTCATGATTTCATGGTGGCCAGGAGGCCAAGAAGAGGACAACAGTGCCAGGGAGAAAGGAGTCAGGGACCAGCTAAATTCACAGGTACCAAGATCACACCTCCATGACCTACCTAGACACACCCACAAGCGTGCTTAATTAATTCTCTCAGTGGTTCCGCAGCCAATCAAGTTAACAGTTGAGCTCTTCACACTCCATCCCTTGGCAATTTACCTCCCAACACATCTCTTTAAACCTTACTTAATCTCCAAAAAATCCATAATGACTGGATACCTAATATGATACAATAATACCTAATACGATACAACTATGCTAGATACAACAAAAAAGCACAGTCCCTCCCCCAAACTCTCAACAGCTCCAGCATTGCCCAAACATCTGAGTGAAAGTGTCTTCTAATATTGAAGGCAAACTCTTATGTATGAGTCTCTGTAAAATTGAAAACGCAAGCTATTTATTCCCCAAACACAATGGCACAAGAAAAACCTTTCCATTCTAAAAAAGAGTAATAGAAGGGTAGAAAAAAACAGGAACAAAGCAAGGCTAGAGTTCAGTATGACAGACCTTGATTCCTAAATCTCCACGTCAGCATTTAGGGCAGATAGGGCTGAAGCCTAAGTGGCAAGTGGCTTGGGTGGTCCACACCGCGGCCTTGCTAGTTGTAGTCCACACAGCCCTTTGTTTGGACTGGTTTGCTCATGGTCTGCAGCTCTCCTTGGCAGGCATTCCACTCTTTCTGGCAACTCCCACTTTCTGCTTTCTCCACTTCACTTTGACTTCAGACCCAAAGCTTTGCATACTATCTCTCAGGAAAACATTACCTGGCTTTCCAGACCTTCTTTAGAAATCCAGGTGAAAGCCTTCATAACCCTACAACTCTTACATTCTTTATGCCTGAATAACTAGCATTACAGAGATGAGGTCAACCACCAGCTCAAGCAGTAGCCACACCCCCTGGGGCCTGGCAGTGTTGTCCTCTGACTGCCTACATAGTTTGAGCATAACGAAAAGAACCCCAGGGAGCAAATTCCCCAAGCAGCACTTCCCTATGATTCTGCTTTCAAATACAAGCTTTGTGCTTTGTATCTGTGGGCCCAAGTTGGTTGAGGCCTTCCTAACTCTCAAGATGACTTCAAGGCATTTTTTTTTTTCTTGTCCCTGCACAAAAATCTTGGTTTCATTTTAATGACACTGACCTTTTCAGCAAACAAGTATCCTTTGTCCCTCACTTTAGTGTGGTTTATTCTGCACCAAAATTCAATTTTCAAAAATATTTCTTTGTTGCTTTTCCTCCCTATTATCACTATAAAGTCTGGCTAAAGTAAGCCATTAGTATGCATACCACAGCCTGAATGGCAGGACACCTGGAAATATTGTCTACCTGGTCGATTAGTTCACTATCTAAACTTCAACCCTCTGTAACATTTTGGGACATGAAAATGCAGACCAAAATGTTCAGAGTCTAACATGCATGGCCTCTATCCAGATCCAAACAGGGTCCCCATTCTGATGTAAAACTTCCTTAGCCTGGGTATTAGTGACTCCATTCCTATCAGCATTCTGAGCTTCTGAACCACAGCCAGACCCACCCATGATGCTTTTCTTATGCACTCCAGGGCTTCTCTAGCCTGCGTCTGCAGACATTTCCAAAGGTCTTGCCCAAAACAATTTCAAAGGCTTCTGGACAACACGACTGGGTGTAGTCACAACAACAACCCTACTCCTTTGGTGCCAATTTTCTGTATCATTCAGCTTTCTCGTTGCTGAGAATAAAATTTGATACTCATGACTTAAAGGAGAAGAGTTTTATATTTGCTCATGAATTCAGAAGCTTCAGTCTATGGTGGGCTGGCCCTGAGGCAGGAACAACCATGGTGGGGGAGCATGAGGGAACGAAACTGCTCATCTCACAGTGGCCAAGAAGCCAAGCTCAGGGGAACAGTAATGAAGTGGTTGGGACCAGCTATACCCCACAGCCATGCCTCCATGAACCTCCCAGTCATGCCCAGAAGTGTGCTCTCCTAATACTCTCAGTGCCTCCCAATCCAATCAAGTTGACAATTAAATTACCACATGAGAAGCTAACACAGAGGTTATGAAGCCGCAGGCCACACCAGCAGGCCATTGCCAACCACAGCAAGTCCTGGGAATGCTAAGTACACAGTGTAGACGCAGCCCAGGCCCGGGATCTCAGAATACACTGACCTAATTTGAACATAAAAACTCTCATCTTCTCTTGGGCTATGTTTTTTCTATGACACTATTCCATCACACCAATCTCTTGGGACAAAGTGGCATATTTAATCCATGCCCATTAAGTGCCCACACACGACCGTGTGGTGCTGTTGGATCCAAGACAGCAGACTCCTTCTTTTAAGCAACTCTGACGGCCTTACCTTTTGGTTGGAATTTTCAAGTTCAGGGCTCAAATTCATGTTGGCACTCTAGGCCTCCCATTAAGGCTTTTTTATTTTAGTGAGTTTTAGAGTTATGAAATTCTTCAAACACACTGGAAAAATACAGACAAAAGTTCACATCCTGTTCAGACTTTAAAAAAAAAAAAAAAAAAAAATCCCAACACCAGCAGAATTCCAATCCAAGGGGTGAGTTATTTTCATGAAAGAGACGTTTCCTTGGGGCAGTAAAAAGAGCTCAGAATCCTACGGGGATCTGAGTTCCAGTCCTACCTCTGTTTCCTAGGCTTGGAAATCTCAAACATCCTGTCTGTACTGCAGTTTCTACAGTTTGTATCTATTGGTTTCTCCTTGTTTTTTCAAGCACACATAGAAAGCCCAAGGATGTAGTGTTTCGACCTTCCTTCCATCTTTCCTCACTCCCAGAGTGATCTCTTCTAGTCTCGTGACATTTAAGATCACCAAGTGCTGACTCCTCCCTCGTTTTATCGATATCATGCAACTGAGACTTTCTCTCACTACCCAATCAAAAGTGTACAGCAAGACTGAATAAAGTTTATTTCCAGGTAGTAAAGGAAAGGGATGTATTATGAATATTTCAAGTGAGAAAAACAAAATCAGAAGGAATACCACCAGAAATCACCAATGACAAAGAAGGCTAGGGCGCAGGGACCAACGTGGTCAAAGGCAGGTCCTTCCACTCACCTCACCACTTTGCTTCACAAAAGGAGAAACTGGGACAGAATGACACCCACAGCCAGAAGCCCAGATAGTGGTCAAACCAGACTGTCTGATTCCTGGGTCAATGAGATCGTCCACCACGACTTCACATCCACACACCGTCACAAGACATTGTCACAAAAAGTCGCACTACAGGCGGATTTCATTTCCCTCCCGCATGTGGTAGCATACAAACAAAGCCAAAAATGACTCCAAAGGAAATTCCTTAGCTGAGAGCCCTACAGAGAACCAGAATTGGATTTGGAAAAGAACTAAATTCCTTCTGGGGTAAACCAGCCAGTAGGACTAGAGCCCAGAAATCGCTGGTGTTTTTTGTTTGAAGAGATTTTTTTAAATAGCTATCTTTGAAGAACGAAAAGTGGCCACCATGCTTCGGAAAAATGAAGTCATTTCTTTGAAATATATATAGGAAGAAGAAAATAAATGACTGTCAGTGCATTAAAATAAACCAAAATAAACCAGCTCTAAACCTTGGACTGGGAAATTAAGCTTTATTGTCTTTTTAAAAAATTTCCTACAGCATTTACCAACATAATTTAACTAAAGCCACAGAAGAAAAGAGTCTGTCAGGACTCAAAGGAGAGCTGAAGATTAAAAGCAAAAGAGAAAGGACACAAGCATTCTGTGAGTGTGCGCTCTGTAGCAGATACCATCCCAGACAGTATTCGACATTATTTATAATATATACAACAGCCCTCCAGGACAGATAGCATGAGTCCCATTTTCATAAGAGAGAAAATGAGAACCAAAGTGCTCCAGCAGTCTGCCTGAGGTCTCAGAGCTGGGAAGAAGCGGAACTAGCACTCACACATGGACTGAGCCCACAGTTCATCTTCTACCCCTTACTGCACAGTGCTGATCAAGTCCTTGGTTTTTCCGGGCTTTGGTACCACTTCAGTAGTACCTGGGTCCCACGTCCATAACTGCCTTACCACTGTCATAGGCTCTTACTGTACTGGATTTTCCTTAGTAGGAGGTCCCCCCGCTCCCAGGTCTCCTGACCCCCAGGAAGGGCTCTCCCATTAGACTGATGCCTTGTTCTGATGGGTTTAAATGAAGCCATCAACGTACATTTCCTTCTGAGGCTACACTAGCATTCCAGGCTCTCAAGCCACAGCTCAGTGCCTGCAGGTTTTCTCCTGTTGCGGACATCAAGACCACTATGCAAGTACACCAATGGGAGAGGGCCAGAGTCCTGGAATGTCCTTAAGGAGTTTATTTATAACACTTAGGGTACATCTAACAAGTTCATTATGTGGAGTGTGGCAAAGTGCACAAAGAAACCATCGTCCCAGAGAAGCCTTTACAAGTCAAGGGGCTACACTTACAAACAAGTTTAAAATTCTCTATTTGTAACAATATAAGGGATAATAAAGAGGACAGAGGAAGGCTCTTTATATTGCAAAAATCTTCCTAGCAGAGCAGGAAGAGTTCTGGGAAAAGCTTGTGAACCGAATCCAGGTGAAAGATGGTATCTTTGCTCTACACTAGCTGATGTGTTTTGGGATAAGTCACTTCCACACTCTGGTCACATTTTTTCATCTGTGAAATAGAGTGATTGACTCTCTATAGTTCTTCCAACCGTAACATTCTGTGGTATCACATATACCCATTTCCCTAAATGGACTCTCAGAATTATGAAGCTTTAGAGTTGAAAGGGGAGGGTGACTCCTATGAAGGGAGAAGCAGAGGAAAGGATACAATTTTTTAGCAGAGGCACCAATTATATTCTTACACTGGTGAGACGAAGAGAAAATAGTGTCTTGTGGAAGCAAAGAAGTCAACTGGAATTAGCCTAACAAGGAGAAAAGATTGGCAAATGGAATAGCTTACCTGAAACGTGTCCTATGCCCCTTGCAGTGGCTGGATGGGAGACCACAGTGGCCCACAAGGAAGCTCCAAGCTTGTGTTCCCTACTGAAAGGTTAAAAAAACAAAACAAAACAAAAAAAACCAGAAAGTGACTAAAGTAATTTTACAGAAGCTCCAAAAACTGTCTCTACCACTCAAGTGAATATCCAGTCAGGAAAAAGCCACAGTTGAACTAATAGGAAATTAACCCATTGTGGAGGGGCCCTGCCCCTCTGCAAGGAAGTACAGCCATGCTACAGAAGCAGCAGGAGCAGAAGCAGCCCAGTGCCTGTTATGGTTTGCATCTAGGTGTCTCCCAAAGCCTCATGCAGCCATGGGGCAGGCTTCTAGAGTTTGTGACTGATTCATGGTCCAATGCCGGGATTGTAGGTGTGAGTGCTACACCACACTAGGACGGGTAGACTGCATACAATACAAGGGAAGGAGGGACACTTGCTCTGTCTCTCTCCCTCCTTTGGTTCTTGTTGCTTTCTCTGTCTTTCTTCACCTTGAACTGTGGCCCCTCTGCCACACCACCCAACTTTGGAGCCAACTGATTAGGAATTGAAACCTACACAAACTGTGAGCTAGGAAAACGTTTCCCTTCCCTAATTTTTCTTATTGGGTATATATTTTCTTTTCTGCAATGAGAGAAAAGTAGCCAAGATAGTGCGAATCTCACCTTGGAGCAGCGGGAGTGAACTGCACCTTATATGCAATGCTTAGCCTGCTGGGGGACACCTAAAGAGCTGGCCTCTGTCTTGCCTGTGGTCTCCACCAAGAGCTCCACCCTGGGAAACTATAGATCCATGGGCATCTGAAGCAGGACATTCCAGGTGGACATTCATCATGACAGTCGAAGACCCAGAGGAAAAGCTGAGGTGAAGTCTGGGAAATAGAGACTCAGAATTAGCTTTGCCTGTGGGAGTCTTTAAAAATCACACATCCAGGCAAGGCGAGTGCTCAGGAAAGACCCAAGAATGCCTCAAGCCTGCCCTCTAGCATGCCCAGCCAATTAGTGAAGAGCTTCTCTGGCACAAGCCAGTCTGGAAAGACAGAGAGAAGTAATTGTTTCTCCAAATGCCTCATTTTAAACAAATAAAAATCACTAAAAATATTGAAATTGTGGACTCAAACAGATATTGTACACCAATATCCACAGCACCATTATTCACAGTAACCAAGAGTTAGAAACAATTCAGTCTCCTTCAGTGGATGAATGGGCAAAGAAAATGTGGGACGCATATGCAACAAAATACTATACAGCCTTTAAAATTCAGGACACTCTGGGGCCGGTGAGATAGCTCAGTGGTCTAAAGCACCTGCTTAGGCAAGTTTAGGCCATCTCTCAAGGACTAAGGTTCAATCTCCAACACCACATGCCATGCCAGCCCCATGCCCAGGGTGGGCTGAGTTAGCTACAAAAAAATTTTAAAAAATAAAATTCAGGACATTCTGACACATGCTTTAACACTATGAACCTTGAAAACATTACCTTAAATGAAACACAGCAAGACAAATATCATAGCTGCCATGCCACGGGAACAACGAAGTCATCACTTTGAAATACAAATGAGGGGAAGAAAAGAAATGGCTCTACCTGTACTAGAATCAATCAGTTCAAAGCATCCAGGTCAGAGAGGTAGAAAGGTGATTGGTGGTTGCCATAAGCTGCTACAGAGTGAAGGGAAATCCAAAGGGGATCAGTCTATTTTCCATTATTATAACAAAATACTTCAGGCTAGATGACTTTATAAACAAAAATGTTTGTTTAGCTATACTTTTAGAGATTCAAAAGTATGATCTCCCATCAGCTCAGCTCTGATGAGGATCTCATGATGTATACAGGGAGACATATGCAGGCAAAAGATCGTATTACCAGAGAGGAAGCCAAAGGGAGAGATTTTGGGGTCAACCTTGCTCTCATAACAATTTGTTATCTTAAAAACTAACTACTAACTCAGAGTTCTGCAAGAGGTATCCTCAACTCTTCCTCTGGCGGCACTTCCAGTCACTTAAGTGATCCATTAGGGTCCATTGCTTGAATGTTTCAGCACCTTCTAACACCTCCACACTGAGGACTAAGCAGCCAACATATGAGTCCTCGGGAGGCAAACTCAAGCCATAAGCAAACCACAGCAAGGAGTAAGTGTTGGGCAGGAAGAGAGCTTCAGTTTAAGGTGATTAAAATGTCCTAGGTGGATGGTTGCCAGATAATGCGAATGTACTTAATGCCACTGAATTGTACCACTGAAGACTATTAAAATTATAACATGGGCCACCAATGGGGAACACAAATTTTTCAACTCCTGTTTTGATATATTGGCCCCAAAGGGCTTGTGAAATAGCCAAATAGAAATGTCAGGTGAAATGGAAGACCTCAGTACATGAAACCTGGAAGATGGGCTGGGGCTATACTTCAATGCTTGCTTAGTATGCAGGATGGTTTGATCCCCAGCTCCGTGAAGAAGAAGGATGGGTGGGAGAGTAAGGAAGAAGAGGAGAGGAGGCCCAGAAGAATATATATTCAAGCCTAGGGATATAGATTTTGGCCGTCATCAAATATATATTAATTGGAAAATATCAAAATATATAAGATCATGCTTGGGATACAGACTCATGAAAGAGGAATGGACAGAAGAAGACTTGTCACAGGACCTGAAGGAAGGCCACCATGCAAGAGTCCGGCAAAGACAGAGAACCTAGGAAGAAGATAGAAATCAAGAACCAGAAAGATGCCGGCCAACAGGAGCGAGATGACTCGGAAATCAAACAAGGAAGATGTTTATATTTGGTCAGTGGTCTTGAAGTCCTGTGAGAAACTAAGAAAATAAGTGTGGCAATGCACGCTGGGGCGGGTGTGCTGCTCAGGGGTAGGCATTCACCTGGTTCCTGCAAGGCTCTGGCTTCAATCCCCAGTGCCAGAAAAAAGGTATACACTATATGTAGCCATAAGATTCCTGCATGCGACCTGATCCCCACATTTTCCTTCCCATTAACTCTATAAGAGAACCTGTAGAATTAACGGGAAGTGAAACGTGAAGACAGAGTATGGATAGTTCTTTTTTAAAAAAATTATGAAAGGAAGCAGAAGAGGCAGGATCTGGAAGAGAAGGTTAGTTCAAGGAAAAAAAGATACATCAAAAATCCAGGGACAATAAAATAAGCATTAGCTGCTCCTTTCAAAAGACTAATAGAAGTGGGCAGTACAATTATCCAAACCATCCTGCATATATACAGAAATGTATCTTTTTTTTCCCCTTCTTCCTTTGTCCTTTTCTTCATCCCAGTTTTTCCTTCCTGTTCCACAAATTCTTTCCTAAACAACTAATCTAAAGATAACATCATGCAATTCAGCAACCACTGTTGAATTCCTACTACTTTGTTCAATGAAATTTTGTATCAGTTACTAATTTTTTTAACTATTTTGTATTCTTTTTAAAAAAATTTCAAAGTCCAGAGAGAGGGCCAATAGGGCTTAGATCCAGGCTCCATCATCATAGCTGACCACCTAGCACGTCTGGAGCGGAATGGCCTGGGTCACAAGGTCAAAATGAACAGAGAGAGCCACTTATCTGAGCACAGAAAAGAATGTTCTAGAAAAGTGTGGGGAGTTGACTGAATTTTTTTAAAAAAATGATTTGAGAATAAGTCAGTAAAGGTCAAAATTTAGCCACACTGGGAATGAGACTAACAGTTCCTGCGAACTGTTTTACAGCCACGCCAGGAAGCCACCACTAGAAGTAATGTGCTCCATCTGTTTTCATTTTTTTTTTATCACTTTGCTCATCACTGAAATTCCCATCAACTCTCTTAAGCCATATGTCCCTTGGTTGAGAGCTGGGGGAGACGCTGGGCTCCCTAACACCCTTGTGACTTTGTTGTATGAGGGACAGCTAAGCCTAGCAAAAGGAAGTCAGGGTGCTGGGCCTCTCAAAAGTAACACAGTGGGAACAGGACTAAGAAAGTCATAAACTGGAGGTTTTACTCTAGGAATATCAGAGTGGGGAACAAATCCTGTTTTCAGTTCCCCCACAGTACTTATTTGCTTAAGGCACTCACTGCTGAGCCTATAGGTGAGATGAGTCCCCATGGGGCACATCCCCAGCCACAGGAAGAGGGGCAGCAGAGGAAAGGAGAGATTCCCCAACTCCAGGACGGCCTGAGACCCATGTTGTTTCTCAGACGGGTCCGTGGAACAGAGACCAAACAAGAGTCCTCCACTGATGGGCCAACTTTAGAAACCCTCCTTCTCTGGCTGCTTTGCTGCTGTCCTCCCTTACTCTCACTTCCTGGAATCCTACTCCTCCAAAGAGTACCAGCAAAAAAAGGCCCTGCCTTCGCTTCTTCTTTCCAGGACCCCTGGCTACAATGAAGGCAAGAGGACTATGCAGGGGCAGGCAGCATGTACAGCAGGAGCAACCGTGGCGGAGCACACCGAGGAGAAAGAATCAGACTTGAGCAAAGCCTAGAGGGAGTCAGA
Organism: Octomys mimax; assembly: GCA_002564305.1. Classification (NCBI taxonomy): domain Eukaryota; kingdom Metazoa; phylum Chordata; class Mammalia; order Rodentia; family Octodontidae; genus Octomys; species Octomys mimax. The sequence continues at coordinate 12,270 of NDGM011186741.1, forward strand.
AGGAGTTGAGTGAATTCCCAGGGAAAAACCACTCTGGGCAGAGAGAACAAATAGACAAGCTCCTGGGAAGGAACACACCGGTGTGTCTGGGCAACAGCAAAGAAGTCAGGATAGTCACAGAAGTGAGGGGAGAGAGGACTGAAAGGTACCAGTAGATGGCTGGGCCACTTCATGGATGGGCTCATGGACTTGGCTTTTACAGAAAGGCCAAGGGAGCAGAGCATGGCTTAAGTTAAAAGGCTCACTCAGCTAATTTGCCTGAGGAAAAGGGAGCGGCCCGCTGCGCAGTTCCACTTGGGAAAACTAACTCCAGGAAGGGAAAACAAAAGCTCTTCCCAGGAAGACGTAAAAGGAAATAGGCCTCTTTGAAAGCAGAGCTAAATCAAAAGGCTGTGTGAGCTGTCTTGGGAGGTCATGCTTTCCTGGTCATGAGGAGTGCTCTAAAAGAGGCTGGATGACCTGTCCCTGGAGAGTGTGGGAAGCAGTATTCCATGCGGTCTGGTACAGGATAGTACAGGGAAGAAGCGCTGGAGTTTTCAAGCCCTAAGACAGAGCCCTCAAAACCCAGAGAGAATCACAAGCAGCTGAAAGCCTAAGGGAAATCTTCCCAAAATTGATCCAAGATCCACACCTCCCTGTGTCTGCGGGGCTCACAGCCCCTTACATCTGTGGTCCCCAATCTTCTTGGCACCCAAGACCAGTTTCGTAGAAGACAACTTTTCTACGGGTGGGAGGTGACCGATGGTTCTGGGATGATTCAAGCCCAGTGAATTTATTGAGTGTTACAGTTCATGACCATGACAGCGCAAAGGGTGAGCGATGACTCAGCTCCCAGGTCTAGTTTAACCTCTGAGGGGGCCCAGAGGGGCAACCTTACCCAAGACCCCTCAGAGTGAGAGTGTCTCAGGAGAAAGCAACCCTGATCTGAAGCTTCTGTGGCATTTTATTAATAGGTCCAGGAAGCAAGGAAAAGGGACAAAAGAAAGATACATGTGCCTCAATTTACGGACGGGCAGGGGAAGATGGGAAAGATGAGCGAGACAAGGGAAGGGCAGAATGGTCTGTTACATAACTGACTTTGTAACGGTCTAAACAATGAACCAGACTATAGGGAGAAGAGGAGGAGAGCATTCATTTCTTAAGGCAGTGTGTTTTGATCCTACATGGACTTGTGGCCCTATAGGCTTTTTTTTTTCTTAGAAATTGTTTTATTTTCCATCAGCCTCATTCTCACTTTGCTGAAGCGTCGGCAGAACAGCTCAAGACCACTCAGTGGGGGTTCCTGCCCACTCAGTGGCCTGCACGGTGGAGGCTGCAGACCAATCTTCTGTGGTGGGCTGAGCACTCCAGTCTTCAGTAGGAAACTGCTGAAT